>WEKY01027051.1:0-20565 GCA_013390045.1 Picathartes gymnocephalus | reverse complement strand
CTGGTGATACCAGGAGAGACCGAATAAGTTGCNGCAAATCCCTGGTGATACCAGGAGAGACCGAATAAGTTGCGAAAAAAATGGGCAGGGCATGCCTCTTACTCAGGATCCCCCAGGACCACTGAAATGAGGTGTTTTATCCTGGACAAGGCCCCAGTTGTGAAAAATGGGCTCATGTTTATAAAAGAAATAAAATTTATTTGAGGGACAAAGTCGATAAAACAAAAGAGTTTTACAGCACTGGGTGCATAGCCCTCGCTGGAGGCCAGAGACACAAAGGCACAAGGCTGATGTCACGCCTTTTATACATCTTGATTGTCTCTCAAGAGCACATGGGTACTTTCTACCAATCAGGGGGATGATTAGCCTGGCTCCTCCCCTAGTCCGCCCATTTAGAGCATGCTCAGTTTGATCACCCTGGCTCCTCCCCAGGAGCGCCCACTAAGAGCAAGCTCAGTTCTTGGACAGGGAGTGGCCCCAGTTTGATTGTCACCTTTTAGAACCTTCCAAGAAGATCCTAGTCCCACCCTCCTTGCTGCCCATCAGCCATTTTATTAAGGCAAACTTTTACAACAAATCCCTAACTTACACCAACAATTAAACATCACCGACTAATTACAAACATCACTGTACGATGTGAGAATGTTTAGTCTCTAAAACATAGAACCTATAATCTGCGAAGGCCAATCCTAAAACCTTCATCTACAACATGTTTAATTTCCTCTGTAGCTCTCCCTAAAGCCCAATGATGCCCTTTTGTGTCCTTGAAATGTCCTCCTCTCCTGAGGTAACCTAGGCCAAGGTCTCGGCTGTGGATACTGTTAAAAGCCTGAGCAGAAAAACCCAAGAATATTAACTGCAGTTTTGAGACAGAGAGAAAGTTTCTTTCACAGTTTTGCAATGTTGTTTATGAGATCTGTAGAATACAGGATTGTGAACATCCATGCAGCTGTGCATTTCCATAAATGGTTGGACCTTTTTTGTTATCCTTAATTAACCAGTAGTTTTAAGAGGGTGTTAATATTCTCAACCAATAATATGATACTTAGGTCCTTGTGTTATAAAAGACGCGGGATTTTAAATAAAGTTCAGTTGGAATGTCTCAAGATGGACAAGTGTCTCTGACTTCTTTATGCTGCGTCCTGGAGAGAACAGCGACACTCGGCCATGCAGCAAGGTTGGGGTGGGGTGTAAGGTTCAATTTTTTCTCCTGTGCTTTGCGGGTAGTTTGCTTTGTTAATAAACAGTTTTACTTTTCTTTCACTTTTATCCAAGGGTATTCATTCCTCTCATTGGCATAAAAGGGATTATTGGAGCCCTTCTCTTTAGAGGAAACGCTAATTCCAGGGTGTTTCTTCCTACTCTAAACTGAGACACCCCTCTCTCTCAAGCAGGGGAGCACTTCCTCCCAATACCAGGGACTGGTCTGTACTGGCAGGGCATGGGACACTTCTTTAAATTGCTGGACATACTTGGACAGTCTTTTCACAGCTGAGATGCAGGCCCATAGGAGAAGAGAAACTTTCTCCATCTTGCCAGAGGTGGGCAACCAAGTTATCCACTGTTTTTTCTCTTTCTGTCCATGCCATCACTGCCAATGAGTTGGCATATGACTATGGTGCACTGTCTAGAAACTTATGCCACATGAGTTGTGTACACTGGACTTCATCTGGATCTATAGGGGACTGCTTGTTATTTGAATTTCTATAGAGTACTACCCTGCTGAAAGAAAAGTAGAAGGTTAAACTGAAAATAAACTGAATCGTAATGGTCTCACCACCTTAAAAAACAAACACAAATTGCCAAGATAGGCAACTAGACATTTAAAGTATAAGAAGTGAAAACACCTGCACAAGGGCAAAATTCTGCACGTAAGCCAAGCACAGCTAATGAAAATTTTTCAAAGAGGTCGAAGAGCATCTCCAAAACCACCTCACCTCTCCCATCAGTCCTACAGAACCCCGTGTTTTGTGGCTATGGATTTCAGCCTTTTGCATGAAAAATTTTCTGTTTTGCTGCAGGAAGGCACACAGCTTGCAATTTACTAGCCAGCTACGTTCCCTGCTTGAACAAATTTGTGTTTCATTATGAACCAAAATATAGTCGAGCTTTCAAAAACTCTTTCTTTTAATCTGGTGTACTTATGAGCTTTTCTGCCTGGAGAATGGAGCAGCACAGGTCCTAAAGAATCTAAATTGCTCAGTGTCCTCTTGCTCTCTCTCTTCTTCTGACCTCTGTTGCAATTTTTGTCTTTTAAGGGACACTATGGGATATCTACCATATCTACCTCAAAGTTCACAGGCCAGTTTCCTCTCTGTAAACATCTAGGCTGTAAATATCAACAGCAAAATGCATCAGGGAGTTCTATGCTGGGTGATGGAGGCAAATCACTTTTTTCACAATAAGACACTCTGATGTCATTGCTTACTTTGTAAGAACACACAATGAAAACCTTAAAACAAGCCTACAAGCAACAGGTATAAGTTTTGCAAGTTACTGACGAATTAAACCATCCATATCAATATTTTCTACTGGGAAATGTCTTTGTTTTCCAATATGCAGACTGCAGTATCCCAAACAGTTCTCCCCCTCTCTCTCCCCCAAAATTCAGAACTGACACCGTGGCAAACCCTTTCACAATACATACATCACATTTTACAGCCATGACATCCTGTAGCTGGACATGCCTGTTGAAGAGTGGCACATCACAGCAGAGCATGTCAGGAAAGAGAAAAAAGCAGACTTACAAATTGGGGTTAATAGCCAATGTGGCTTCACTTGATGTTTTTATCAAATGTTTTCACCCATATCTTTGTGAATAACATGCAGGCAGCAATGCCAGCTCCCAGGCAAACTAGAGGTATCTTCCCCCAAGCCTATAGTCAGTTTTGCAATAAACAACCACTAAATATTTGACAGCCTCTAATATTTCCCTTCTTTAGGCAACTGCCACTTTGATAAAAGATATCTCCAATAAGTAAATCTGCCTGCAGGAGTCACTTTGCTTTTTCCTATTCATAGACATGGAGGAATGAAAAATTAAATTTGATGAGATCTGTATTTGAAAGTTCAAGACCCTGAGCTGGAAATCACCAGAGGCTGGTAGTGTATTCTGGCAAAATATTGCTGCCTGTTTGCCCTGTGCTTATGTTCTGCCCTAGACATGTGCTGTTGGCCATGGTTATTAGAGAGGACTCTGGGCCAGATACACTGTCAGTCTGATTCAATTTGAGTCTAGATATTTTCTTATGTTAAGTAATACTTAACTGTTATAGTGGTAAGTTCTGGATACAATTTCACAGAGAAAGCTGGCTATGAAATGCCTAAGAAAGTTATTAATCACAAGAGCAGAGTAGTTAAAGATCTTCTGCAGCAATTCTGGCACTTTAAGAATTCTTTAAATTGCCAGATACTGGCTTTCTATTTCTTCACTTCATATTTTTATATAAATACTAAGCTGATAATATGTTACTTCACATGCTATCCTTCCACAGCAGATTGGTAGAATTCCAGGAGCTGATTCTCAAGAACAGGTTAGTCTCGTGCTCCTAATTCAGCTATTAATCACTAACAGACACAGATCACATTCTGGCAATTGTCTAGGGTAAAGGCTTATTAAAAATACACCTATCAGCAAAACTTAAATTTATTTCTTACAGATACCTAGAGGTACTGCATAGGCTGTGATTAAGTCAAAGAAAGTATGGCAATATATCATCTTTTTTCCACCACCTTATGTGCAACTTATTTATTAAGTGTTCACACAGTGTGTCAGTTAGACACCAAAAGAGAAAACCTGCAGCAGAAGCAGCTGCGAACAAAGCTAGAATCTAAGTTGACACATTTCAAAATTTAATTTCTGGGCTTTAAAAGTCATTTGGCTCAATCCAGGACTCTATAAAGAAGTTAAGTCTCCTATTGAAAAAATTAATATTCTCATTAGAACACATTTTCCGGTGATGCAGCTGCTGCTAGACAACAAGAGAAAACATATTTTATTTTTGAATATATAGGCAGGCAGATTCCTTGCTTCTCTCTTTCTCATCTCAATAAATTTGCCACCATTAGGATAAGTCATGAGAAGCTGCAAGAGCACAAAATTCTCTTCAAATTACATACATAAAAAGATCTTTTATTTATTCATCCCAAATTAATTTGTAAGGCTTTCATAAAAGCTTGGAATTATGGTCTTTTCTATTCCAGACGGAAAATGTTTTATTAAACTAATTCAAGACAAGACTTCACTTTCAACTCGTAACACATGAGAATGTCACATGAAAACCAACAAGCAGATTCTGGCCAGAGCACTGATATACCTGGTTCCGGCTGGAGTCACCGGACCAAGTTCTTTTGGCATGTATTTTGAGTGTCTTGCATTTAAACCATGCAAGAGCAAGTCCGACGTGTCTCGTCACCACCCTGCTTAGGTGTAAGCTGCGTCACGGAGTGAGTGCCTCTTCAGGCCCCCCAAAGTGATCGCAGTTCTAGGCCCGTGGATTCACGGAGTTGATAATTACGCTGCAGAGGTAAGGAGTGAAAGAGGGACTCCAGAAGACAGGCAATCCAACACCAATTTATTGAAGGGACTGTCTCTCTGGAGCCTAACCGACAGGGAGGAGAGACCACAGCAGGTCTCTCCACACCAGTGGCTAGCTTAGAACTGGTGACAGGGCTTTTTATATGACTAGACTCAGGGGTGGGCTTAGGGTGTACAACCAATCAGAACATGGAGGGGGAGGAGATTAGGGATGACTGACAAAACTGGGAAACAATGAGAGAACAGGGAAGAGGGACCAAATTAACATGAACCAATGAGGTAACAGAGAACAGCGAACATTCTAGAAGGAGGGGTAAGGATCTAACAATGACTGACAGAAGTGAGGGAGAAACTCTTGGTTAACCAGGGGAGTGTCTACAAAGACAGACAACTGGAACAAACTAACATAAAAAAAAAAGGGGTACAAAGAACGAACCATTTTACAAAGAACTTTTTTTTTTTTAAATTAAAATTCCCGCCACAACACAAGTCAAAGGCAGGAATCATAGAAATAGCCACTAAATACATAAAAGTAACATGTTTGATTATAAAACTCTGCTTTTCTAAGCTGGAAATCTTTTTGCTGAGCTTGAGACTGCACTATATTACTGACACAGATTACATGTGAACAATCCAGAACGTCCTGACTTCTTCATCAATTTCTGTCTTGTGTATTTTCTCCTTGCCCACACAAGCTAGAAAATTAAGGGAAACATGCAGAATGATTAGGAAAACACAGTGCAATTTAGGAACCATTCAAGAAAATCACAGTTAAATTACCTATGCGTTATATCCAGAGATGACCCAAACAATTAATGCTGAAGAACTGATACCATTAACTTTATCACAAATTTTCAGAGGCAGGTGGATTTGCTCTTCCTGCTCAAATAATTTAACAGGATTCTTGCTATTGGCAATTAAATTATTATTATTTGTTTCCACCTTAATATGATTTCAGAGCTTCATTAGAGCTCCAAATCTGTAGAACACTGTATGCTCTGTGGATAAAAAGACCAGAGAACAGTTAACTATTCTGGGGATTTGTGTCTATCATATAGATTGATCGGGGTAATACATGAGCTCCTGTAAAATCATTTTACAAAAGGTTATAGTTTATCGTAATTAACTTGAAAGGATTCCTTGTCTTTACCAGGTGTTACTTTCAAAGAATCACAGAATCAATTAGTTTGTGAGAGATCTGTGAGATCATTGCATCAAACTTTGGACCAAACACCACCTTGTCAACCAGACCACAGCACTGAGTGCCACGTCCAGTTGATCTTTGAACACCTTCAGAGATGGTGGTTCCACCTCCTCCCTGGGCAGTGCCTTCCAATGTTTGTGTCCTTTCTGCGAAGAAATTCCTCCTGATGTCCAACTTAACCTCCCTGGTGCAGCTTAAGACTGTTACCTCTTGTCCTGTCACTGGTTGTCTGTGAGAAGAACCTGACCCCCACCTGGATACAACCTCCTGTCATGGAGGTGTAGGGAGTGACAATGTTCCCCTGGGCCTCCTTTGCTCAAGACTGAGTCCTCCCCAGTTCCCTCAGTTCTCTCAGCCACTTCTCATCAGACTTATTCTCTAGACCCTTAATCAACTTCTCTCTTCTCTGGACTTACTCCAGCACCTCAATGTCCTTCTGGAACTGAGGTGCCCAGAAATGGACACAGCACTTGAGGTGTGGCCTCACCAGTGCCCAGCACCCAACAATCATTGCCCTGGTCCTGATGGCTACACTATTGCTGATACAGGCCAGCTGCCATTGGCCTTCTTGCCCACCTGGGCACAAGTGGGCTCAGGTTCAGCTTCTGTCAATTAGCTTCCCAGCCACTCTTTCCACAGCTGGGAGCTGCAAGGGGTTAGTGTGGCCAAAGTGTACAACCCAGCACTTGGTCCTGTTTAACCTCATGCCAGTGGTCTCAGCCCACGGATCCAGCCTGTCCAGGGCCCTCTGCAGCCTTCCTGCCCTCCAGCAGGCCCACACTTTGTCCCAGCTTGGCGTCATCCATGGGTACGCTCAATTCCCTCATCCAGATCATCAATAAAGATATTAAACAGCACTGCCCCCAATACTGAGCCCTGGAGGACTCTAGTACTGACCAGCTGCCAACAGGATTTAACTCCATTCACCACCGCTCCATTGGCCAGGCTGTCAGCCAGTTTTTAACCAAGTGAAGATGCACCTGTCCAAGCCATGAGCTGCCAGGTTCTCCAGAAGAATGCTATGAGAGACCGTATCAAAGGCTTTGCTGAAGTCTCGGTAGACACATCCACAGCCTTTCTCTCATTTATTTGACAGGTTCCCTTGTCATAAAAGAAGATCGGATTGGTCAGAGAAGACTTGCCTTTCCTAAACCTGTGTCGGCTGTTTCTGATCCCTTGGCCACCCTGTAGGTTCAATCTGATCACACTCAGGATTTATCTGTTCCATAACCTTGCCAGGCACTAAGATCAGGCTGACAGGCCTGGAGTTTCCCAGAGCCTCCTTCCAGCCCTTCTTGTTGGATTGGCATCACATTGGCACCTTCAGTTATCTGGGACCTCCGCAGTGAGCCAGAACTAATAGGTAATGGAGAGCATTTTAAGCTTCCATTTGAAGGAGGTAGTCATAATGGGAACATGTCATAAGAAATAGGGTATTCACCCTACTTTCTTACAGACTGTGGCCATTTGGTTTACATTTGGCATGAACAAATGTTACAGTTGGAAGGATTCTGAAGTGTTTCTTAAATACTCATCATAACCTATATATTATACTTAACCCTTATCAGGTAATATCAATCATATACTGATATCGTAATCGCACACCTTCATGTAAAATGTTGCAATATTTTGAGAGATTAAAATAGAAGTATCTTGTTAGAAAAATACTGGCCTTTAAAAACATGTATTACATATATTTCTGTGGATAAACATAAAATAATATAACAGCTAATAAGCACCTTCAACAAGAAGGCTAAAACTGTCCTACATGCTAAATTTTCAATGAGCTCCCCTATTTAATAACTTCAAAAGTTTTATTCGTAAGTTGATTTTCTGCCTCATCAGTGAGATGAAGTCAGTCAGGGCCCCTTTCCCAGAAAGTCTAAATCCATCTGTGAATGCTGCCAGCATTATTGAAAAGGTCAGCATGACCTGAACTCACTGAGGAGAAAAACAAAAACATGATTTTAATAACATTGATTTTATTCAAAAGCTCAGAGTGCTTCATACTACATTTATTAACTCTCCCAGCAACACTGTGAGAGCAGTAGGTATTACTGTAATTTTGCAGATGGCAAAAGAGATGAAAAGTTAAGAGCAGTGTATGCAGAGCCAAAGAGCAGCTGGGGGACAAGGACAGGTCTCGTGATGCACAGGGCTACTCTGACCAGGTGCTCTTGCTCCTTGGAAATTAAGTAGATCACAGCTGAGTATATATGGATTTTCAAATACAACCTTGCAAATACCAGTAGCATAAGGGCCAGGGGGCATATAAGCACAACATGCTGTATTTTAGAGCAGTTGATAATATAATTATATACAGAGTACTACTGCTTTACCTCACTGGATATTGATGTGATGACAGAGCATTTGAGTGAGGAGTGGGAGAAGGAAGCTTATTCAGCTCACATTAAAAATAAAAAAGCAAATATTTATGCAAAGACAGCTATTATTGCCTGCTACCTGGCACGCCATGTATAAGCTTTAATGCAATTTTAACAATATTCACAAATTTGTTACTACAATCCTACTTTAGCCTTAAGCAGCCTTCTTCTGGTCTATTCCCACATATAAATGCAAAAGGAAAAAAAAACAAAACCATACACACTCAACATATATATTTAGCTTAAGAATTAGTGATTTGTTTAGCAGTTTTAATCTACCTTAAGGACTTTGTAGAAAGTCAGATGATAAATAATACCGAATCTTTTTGGCATGACCGGTATTTTGATGTTTTAACAGAGGTTTTATAATCATATGCATTAAAGCACTTCACACAATCCCATTGGTGAGTATTTTCCTTGGGTTGCTCCCTCTACTCTCATCTTAGTAACTAAATATTACCTGTGACAGAAGGAGGAGACCTGAAGCCTTAATCCTAAGGAAAAAGAAAAAAAACGTAGTCAGGGAATAGTTTCACTGAGGTTGGCTGGACTGACTGAATAGTCCAGTTGCCTACTCTAGCAAGGAAAACAAGTGAGTGATGTAGTGCTCAGCCAAAATCAAGACCAAGTTCAATAAGCATAGACACTGTTTCCATTTGAAAATTGAAATCTGCCCATATTTCTCATTTCAGGATACTCAAAAAAACCAGCCTTTTTGGAGATAATGGAATTTTGCCATTCATTAGACAGCACTTACCCTTCCTCCTCACAATTTGCACAATGGTAGTGTAAAACATTGGAAAAAATGAATGAAGAAAGCAGATGGACTTAACATCTTTTTAGGCTGACATACTGCAGTTTGAAAGGATCCTTCCCCCCTCCAAGGAAAAGACTGGTAACAAATCTTGGAAATAACTGCACAGAGATTTGTTACTGTCAGCAGAACAGGCACACTGAAGTAAGTGTCACATTTCTTATTAGTGTTGATAGCTAAATAAGAAATACAGCAAATTGCTCAGCCCAGCAGGCCCTTCAACCATACAGTCTGGGCAGTCAGAAAAAGCTCAGTGCTCAGATGAAAGGATTTCATAAATACATATTTAAAATGTCCAAGTGTTGCTGTTGAGACAGACATGCAACATACATACACAGACAAATTCCAGGAAGGCAAAAAGCAAAAGCGTCCTTTTTTGTACAAGATGTCTTTTATAGAGTATTTCGCACTTGTGTATTCCCATTGGTTTCTAAATTAACACTCCTCATACTATTGGCTACATGCTACTAACACCCATCTAAAAATAATTCTAAGTGAATAACAGCCTCTCTAGAGCAGGTGTGCATTCTCCATCTATTGTTTATGATTCTTGCTTCTTGTTGATGCTGAGCTTCTCACACGTACATGGCAATGTTGTCCAAACCGATGTCTGAGAAACTTTCTGACCAGCTGTCAGCTTCCACATCCAAGGCTGAGCCAAAACAAGCAACTGTATGATGTTTTTATATATCCTTCAATCTACGCAAAAAAAAAAAATGCCTCGGTTCACCCCATTTACTTAAATAATGTCTTATAGGATTAACTCCCATGTAAGTATATAGATCATCCTTGAAATTTGGGGATTTCAGAAAGTGAGGCTTTACAGAAGCTGGGGCCACATATTTCTGACTAATGTATAAAAACCGTCTTGCAAAATCCAGACAAGTCAAGTCTGCGCTCATGAACCAATTCAGATTCTGATTTTGCCCTCCCTCCTCAAATATTTTCATAGAATCATAGAATATGCTGGAAGGGACCCATCAGGATCATTGACTCCACCTCTTGGCTCTGCACAGACACCCCAACAATCCCACCCTGTGCCTGAGAGGATTGTTGAAACACTTCTAGAGCTATGACAGGCTTAGAGCTGTGACGACTTTCCTGGGGAGGCTGCTCCAGTGCCTGACCACCTTCTGGGGAAAAAAATCTTTTTTCCTAATACCCAACCTAAACTTCTCCAGGTTCAGCTTCATGCTGCTTCCTTGGGTCCTGTCCCTGGTCACAGAGAGCAGAGACTGGTACTTGCTCCTGCGCTGTCCCTTGGGAGGATGTTGAAGGGCTCAGTGAGGTCTCCCCTCAGTGTTCTTTTCTCCACGCTGAACACACCAAGTACCCTCAGCTGCTCCTTGTAAGGCCTCTGCTCCAGACCCTTCCCCATCCTCATGGTCTCCTTTGGGCACTCTCCAATGGCTTAATGTCTTTCTTATGCTGTGGTGCCCCAAACTGCCCCCAGCACTCAAGGTGAGGCTGCCCCAGCCCAGAGCAGAGTGGGACAATCCCTCCCTGGTCTGGCAATGCTGGGCCTGATGCCCCCAGGACAGGGATGTCCCTCCCTGCTGCCAGGGCACTGCTGGCTCAGATCCAAGTGGCCACTGACCAGGACCCCCAGGTCCCTTCCTGCAGCTGCTCTCCAGCCTCTCCTTCCCCAGTCCATCCACACAGCCAGGGGTGCCCTGTCCCAGGTGCAGAATCCAGCACTTGCCTGTGTTAACTTCATATGGTTGCAGATTGCTCTCTAATTTCTCTAATTTGTTGAGATCTCTGTCAAGCAAGTCAAGTTCAAGTTTTCAGGCTTTTTTTAGGGTGACAAGCCCCCTCTGGTGCCATCTTGGCTGGCTTATCATGCCATTCCTTCTGATGCATTAAAAAAGAGCATTAACAATTTTGTTACAAATGCCTAGAACTTCTTAACATTGGTGGTTCTCATCCACAAGCCAAAGAACAGAACCTAGCTGGAAACTAGCAGAGTAATGGCACAAATATTCAAAGTAAAGGATGCCTAAATAATCTCTCTCCTGTCCACGAGCTGAGAACAAGTGTGTTTCATTGGCTGCATCACTGCAGCTTCTTTTCCCAAATCTTCCTTAATTTGCACTTTCCAGTTGTCTAGTTCTTCTTGTTTTCTTTTAGATGATGTCAATCTATGGGAGGTTAGTCCTAAGCTACTTCTAAATTTTTAAAAATATATCAGTTTGCAATTATGGTTTACTTGTATTTATGACATATCAAATACTATCTAGCCTGCATTTTTACCGTAAGTGCTACTCAGAGAAAGATTCCTGAAGGTAAACGTTATAACCAAAATGTTCATCCTAGACATTAAGTCTTATACTACATTACTTATATTACATTTGAGGCTACCAACAACTGTGATTTCGGTGCTGATCTGAGTACTGAAAACCTGACCCCCAAAGGTGGCTGTGAATCCATTTACTCCCATCACTGCTATGTGAGTGCAAAAAAAGCACCTGAGGACATGGTTGCTAGCCTGGAACTCTGTCTTTAGGTTTAGGGATGGATTCTGCCTTTCTTTACAGTAACACAAATTTTGAATATTTTCACTGAACCTGATTCCCAAGCCTAACAGAGCAAGGTTTGGCTTTTGATTTTTCAAGATTTCTAGGAAAACCCTTTGTCTCTCTGCTGTGTCACTATTGACATGGTAGCACAAAGTGCTTATTGCAACTTTCACTTGGGAAAGCCAGACTTAATGTGACAGTAGCAGGTAGGAGGCAAAAGGCAGGTCTCGGTGCTGATGGACAACAAAACCCAGCAGCAAACACCAAGTCAGTAGGCAGTCCAGCTAGAAGAGGAAGAAAAACAGGCAATAACAGCTTTGTTTACCCTAGGGGCTATTGAAGGTGTGTCAATAAGAAGAAAAAATTGTGAAAGGCTTTTTCCTGACTCTATGTTAACAAATAGTCCCGGCAAAATCCTCCCCTATAAAGCACATAGCAGACAAGCTGCAGTTGCAACCACTGGATACTTTTGTGTGTACGTATCTCTATCCACACCCACCCGCACACCCTCTGAGTTTGTTCCGCCGCCGTAGCGGAGCGTCAGCACCACCCCAGGCCGGGGCCACCCCGGCCCGGCCCCGAGCGGCGGAGGCAAAACAGCGCGCTGGGAATAAAAAGCTGCTGTATAGGCACAGGCACCGCTGGGATTCGAACCCAGGATCTCCTGTTTACTAGACAGGCGCTTTAACCAACTAAGCCACGGCGCCGTGCGGGGAGTTTGCGCTTCAATGCAGTATTAATGGAGCTTCGAGCGTGGTCCAGGCCCTGCCGCTGTACCTTCTGCGATCCGCCCGGCCTGCGGGCCGCGGTTCCGCACCTTGTGTGACTGCGAACCGCACACGCACCTGCGTTGGCTTTGGCACAACACACGTAGAGAGCAGAGGAAAATGCATAAATGTCGGCCTCTCAGACTTTAGGCGAAACTGCCTATGGCCGGGCTCCAGCCCTGTCTCATCCTAGTGTGCCTCGATTGGCCGTGGTTCATGGCTCAGGATACAAAGGGAAGATCGGGTCTCAGTTAGACTCTGCAATCATCATTTCATCTCTAATGATGAAAAATTAAACCACCATATACACATGCACACCGTGCCATGTGCTTCGTGATCTGTGCACACACACTGGCACCATGTCGAACCAAACGCACGTGTTCATACAAGATAAATAAGCAAATAAAAAACTGGTTTGGGTAGTTCTTAGAGAGCTGGTAAGAATAGTAGACACAGAAGTGGTGTTGCTCCCAGTTACCCCCTCTCTGGGCCCCAGCCTACAGCCAGAACCTGCCAGGGCAAACAAGCCCTGCTCCGAGCAGTGCCAGAAGCAGGTGGGCCAGCCCCTAACCCAAGGGAATCAGGAAAGGATCCTGTCAGGAATAGACCTGTGTCTTTCCAGTATCTGAAGGGATCCTACAATAAAGATGGAGAAAGACTATTTACAACAGCATGTAGTGACAGGAGAAGTGGTAATGCCTTCAATCTGAGAGTAGGTTTAGGTTAGATATTAGGAAGAACTTGTTCCCTGGGAGGGTGGGGAGGCCCTGGGACAGGGTGCCCAGAGAAGCTGTGGCTGCTGCATCCCTGGAAGTGTCCAAGGGCACGCTGGACAGGGTTTGGAGCAGCCTGGGACAGTGGGAGGTGCCCTTGCCCATGGCAGAGGTGTGGAACAGGATGAGTTTTAAGGTCCCTTCCAACCCAGGCCATTCTATAATTCTGTGATTACTCACATGGAGTGTAATCAGAAGCTGCGAAGCACACAGATTGCTGTGGCAATTTAACAGGCATTCAAGCCACATTTACAAATCATGGGTGTTATTCTCCAAATAACTCTAGCAGCCATCCTGGCTTAGTCCAAAACAGCCTTACAGTTTTTTCATCAGGTACCTAAGAATGGGGGGTGGGATAAATATTCAAACTATAGTGGTACAAAAGCCAGAAAAAATGCAGATAAATCTCCATCTTATGAATTGTCCATAATGACCACATTCAGCAGCAAACCTACCCTGCACACAGATGTGAGCCCACTGCTGCAGGTGAGACTAGTACAGGGCTGGAAGAAACTCACATGGCACCCAGGCACTAAACAAGTGATGGTAACGGACAGAAAACAGCAATAAATAAAATATCCTGCTTTTATTAAATCCAGAATGTAAGAATTAACATTTCTCTGTTTTTTCTCAATTTGGGAAATAGAGAATTCATTCAAAAGAAAACTTCCGAACTAGTCCCACCACTGATTCAAAATGAACCAAATCTCTAAAAAGATACTGCTTTTTTCCTGTTTCAATGGGAAAAATGGAACTTTGATTTTTCTATCTGAAAAGAATAAATAAAGAAAGAACATTTCCAATTCTGATATAAGATTAATTATTTTAGGACAATATTTCTAACATACAGAAATTACTTCTGTATTACCAACTACATTAAAGCCAAATTAATTAATCTATAAAACATGCAAATTTTATGTGATCTGCTTAAAAAGAACCAAAGTGAGGAGCACAGAATTCTTTTTAAAGCAGGTATTACCACCTCAAATTCTGGGTAATATTACTATGGCTATAGAAGAAATAAGGAGGCCTAGTTCTAAGGAGGGATTACTAAACACAGCTACCTCATTTACAGAACTGTCCACCTGAAAAAGTGCTGTCCCTGTCATGTCCCTGTCACTTTAAGTACTAGTGTAACTTAGCACTAGGGAACTGGGCTAAGCTTGACAACCTCAACACCAATTTTACTTTTTCTTTGCATGCTTGCTTTTTAATGTTCTGTTTCTGTGGACAGAAGTAAGCACATAAGCATACTGATACACAAGATTTTGGCATTACAAAATGAATACATGTGGTATCCAGGCTCTTGTTACTTGCTGGGAAGAAACTCTCTCCTGAAACATAGGTACAACTCCATCCAATGTAATCCTTAAATGAACTTGTTCCTCAAAAGAGACATGTAAAAACTTATTAACAACTGACTTGACGATGATAATATCTTTATAGCTAATTGCATAAGAATACACTGTTCTAGGAAATTAAATAACACAAATCCAGGATATATTCCTGCCCATATCTAAAAAGGATGGGCAAGTGTGTTCGTAAGATAATGAAATGCTGTTAAAACTAACAATATATTTTGCATCTCTTCACCAAAGTAGTGACCAAATAAGAGCTCTGTACCTTTGATGTTATCTTTTTGCAACCTGCATCTGTATTCCATATAGCTATGAATTTGTCATATATGCCAGATACAAGTGATGTTGACATCTAAATTCTGAACACTATGTTTTAGCTTCGCTTTGTCATACAGAGAATTAAAAAGGCTCCTTCCAACAGAAAGTTAAGAATTTATTTTAAAAAAAATTAAATCGTGAGCTATTAGTCATGCCCTATCAAGACAGTAGTTGCTCCTTTCAGCTACTTCTTAATATCCTTAGTTTTGTAAATATTAACACATACATTTAGCAGACACACAGTGTCTCAGTTTGAAAGATGGGTGTCTGCCAAGGAAGGCAGAAACTTCCCTTGGAATGGAAAATATTACCCCCTTCCCTCTGAATTATTCTACCTTTGAAATTACTGGGCTTTCAGGCAAATATATGGAAAAGTTCTTTACTAGTAGATATATATGTGTGTGTGTGTGTGTGTGTGTGTGTGTATGTATAATAAGGCAAACAAACAACAGCAACAGCAGCAACAACAAACAGGAAAAAACTCAGAATCCCAATCCCAGCCTTATCCCGGCTGCAGGCACCTTCCCCCTTGGTGCAGTGCCAGGCACAGCCGGCAAGGGCGCTGGTGGCTCCCGGCCGGGCAGGGGCGTGCGATGGTTCCCCCACAGCTGCAGGAGGCGCTGTGGCGTGAGCTCAGCTGCCTCACGTGGTAATGGCCGGCAGAAGGGATGGAGAAGGGGCTTCCTTTACAAACCCCTAGGGGCAGCCAGTCCCGGTGTCCCTCCGGATGGCCAAAATGGGCTGCAGGAGGAACTTTGGAGCAGCAGCTGGAATGGCAGAGGCGGACACAAGGCGTGGCAAAGACTCCGGAGCCCTGCCAGAAGCTGCTGGGTGTCCAGGTGTCACGTTAAAATGCAGTGAAAAACCCAAAGAAACCAGCGGGGCTGGGCAGTGGCAGACAGGCTGCCGCAGGCAGCTGCTGCACGCAGCCAGGAGACGCTCCCTCTGAGAAGGGGACAGAGGGTTGGAGTCCCCTTCCCAGTGAGGTCTGGTGTTGGAAAGGTCCCAGTTCAACAGCTGCTCTTGCGAGTAAAAGCTCACCCAGAGTAAGCAAAATCAGTGCACAATGGAAACTCCACAGTAGCAGGGAATGCTCTGGGCAGCAACAGTCTGGCACCAAAACTACACCTGTCGACTCTGATCCCAGGAGACAGAGAGGGCAAGGAGCTGAGCCCAGCCCTAGCCAAAATCTTGCGGTGTCTTTGTACTTCCCAAGAGAAAGCCCCCCCAGCTAAGAGACTGCAGTCAGTTGCATTCTTCCTCCTCCTCCTCCAGCCACTCTCCCAAGTATCATCATTACCATCTCTTACGCAACAAATGGAAGAAAATTTCCTGGAAGGAGAAAAAAAAGAAAAATCCTAACCTCCAAAACACAACTAAATGGAAAAAAAAATATAAAAATTTTACTGACTTAGAAAATTAAGGAGATATGTTGTTCAAAAATTAAAATACATGTAATACTTTCAGAATTGTTAGTTCAACTGTGAATAAAAACAAAGGAGAGTTCAGTGTGGAAAGCATGCTTTCAGGTTCAGTATTCACAAGCCTATCTGTATTTGTATGTCTGCAAGCTACAGATACCTTTTTCCCCATAGAACTGCTACTTAGTTACTTGAGTTGTCTGACTCAACAGGCACCACTAGGGTGTGACCCCAGATGAACCTGGCGGCAGCAGTACAGGAGTCATCTTCGCTACAGTATTCAGATCTGAAGCTGGAAAAGAAAACAGCCAACTACATCACAATGTAAAGATTCATATGAGCCCCTCACAGTGACGAGGAGCTCTTCCAGAACAGCAGTGGTTTGCAGTACTACTTATTTCATGTTGTGAAGGGACCAAGAGTTGTCTCTCATCCAGTAATGAAACTAGAGCAGTAAGAAATAGCTCCCCACTACTTCCAATCAGACACAGGTAAACTGGGCAATCTGATTACTTCTCCTTACTCATCCAAGCATCAAAGAGACATCAAGTTACAGATGCCACATTTTCTTGCTATAGAATCATAAGTATCATCTGCTTCAAATATGGTAGTTCATGTGTTCCATCAAAGCAGCTGAGAATATTCATGAAATTTTTCAAGCATATATTACTGCCATGTGTGGTCTGGGCTGTGGATACAAACAAATACATACGCATTTTCCTAGTTATTACAGATCAGTACAGTATTTACTGAAGGAGGGTTTTTTTAACCAATTAATGCTAGGAGAATATCTCTGACTGCTAAGTTAATCTTCTAACGTGGTGCTGTGCTTTTACTCCATTATGTTCTTCTTACTATACTTCTTGATAGATATATCACCTAAGCAAGTCTTCAAGTTGCCTCATTAAGACAGAATCCAAACCATCAACTTCAATTTACTTATTTAGAGGGACATAAATGTCTCAATTAAACATGTTTTCCTGCAAGTGATGAATTAATTACCTACATGATTAAAGTGGTCACTCATGGTGTATCTGAGATGTCCTACAGATAGGTGTTGAGATACATTACCCATGTTAGGCAAATATATCCACAAACACCAGAGGTTTATGTCCAAAAAGGAGACAGAGGAGTCCTTTTACTTTATTCGAATAAAGGGAGAGGCCATGGGTCATTTCCCCAGGATCTCTCAAATTTTTGGAGGATGCAGCATCCTTTTTATCCCCATTTCCCAACCGCATTTTCCCTCTCCCCATTGGCTGAGGTATTTGAGAGGCACAGGCTTCCCAGAACGCCTAATACCTAAGATTCTCTTCTAATGTATAACCTCCCCCTTTTTATTTTTTCTTCTTTTAACTCATGGAATTCATGGTTCTTCCCACTGTTTCTTTCATCTCTCAATATACAATTTCATTTATCAGTGGACTTACAGTTTATCTGTAAAGACAAATCTCTTTCCTTCCATCCATCAATCAGTGGAATTCTTCCCATTGTTTCTTATATCTCTCAGAGTTAGTCTTATCTACAGCAGGCCCACATCTTGTTTGTAAACACAAGTCCCTCATTCCTTTCACCCACTAGTATTTGAATACCTCTCCATCATGGCTAAAAAGAGAGAAACTAACAAAAGCCTCAAAACCTTAGTTCAAGGAAACTGGTTCATGACAATAAAATTCTCCTGTCTTTATAACCAATATCTTTAAGCTTTTGTCCCAGGGTGCTGTGCACAAGTAATGACTATCAGCAGCAAGGCAGCAATCTGATATAGCATTGCTGCCTCCTGACACACAGATGAAGAACACAGGAAGAGTGAGTTTTTGTAACCATTACAAATCTCTCAAAGAGAGTCCTGAAACTTTGAGATCCCTGTCTCCGTCCAGCAAAGCATATTCTGAATTTTAATCGCACAAATAGTTCTGTGAACTTTCTGGAGCTGCATACAATCTCACAGCCAGCACAGGCTTAAAGCCTTATTGAAAGGTCATTTTGCAGGACTGAACCCAAGTTATTAAGGAACAAATGACCAGGTGGTTTCTCTGTTAAAAGCAGTTTAACAAGAAATTGTTCAGCAGGTACAACACACTTGCATTTTAATACATTGAAATTAAAAAAAAACCCACCCATTTTTCATTAAATAGAAAACATACATCTATCTCTATGCATAAATTTCAAGTCAAATATTCAGAGAAAAAAGATTTTAAAAATTCTAGATTAAAGTCCAATTTTCAAAGCAGTCAGAAAAGAAATCTGGATGTTCCAGAGCTCTAGTACTTCCTGAAATCTACAGAGAGGGAAAAGATTCTGAGCATCTCTTACAGGAAACAACGCTGTAGTCACTGCAATTTAAAAGAAACTTTGCAGTGGTTCAGATTGAATTTCCTATCCAAAGTAATTCCTAATTCCTTAAAGACAATTTTATTACAGTGTCTAGTGGTAGACTCTGTGATTATTGCTTTAAGAATGCAAAGCAAAATTGATTGAGTTTATTTAATGCCATCAATATTTTTAACAGTTGATTTGACATCTCTGTTGTTGCATCCTTCCTTCTTAAAATGGTAACAATGCCCTAAATTGACATAATGGTTTTCCTGTGCTGCTGACTTCAAAGTGGGCTTACTGGGTGAAGGCTTAGGAGATCATACTGAGCAAGGCTTCTGGCATTGGGAATGACTTTCTTCAAAAGCATATGAGGAAAAAGTATATGGAAAAAAGATCTCCTGATAGTGTCACCTAACAGAATTCTAATCGTTCCAATACATTTGTTGCACTTTTTATTTTTAAATCTAAATGAATTACCATCAGGCTCTGATTCACTGGAGCTAACTTTGCACTTGTATGGCTGCTTATATATTCTGAAGGGAATTCTTAAGGAATGTTAAACTCACTGACCTGAGTGGAAGCCTCACAGAACTGAGGTCTCAGTAAAAATTACCTTCAAAGGAAAATTATTGCTCAAACAACAATCACTAACTTTGGCCCATTATCTCCTTTTTATAAGTGTATGCTAAAGAACGCTAGGTTTAATGTCTTACAGATGAGTCTCTGCCTTTCTCAACTAAGGATCTTCAAACTGAATGCAATTAATTAATTTTATCTTTTTTTTTTACAAGAATTTTTTTTAAAAATCAAGAGCTGCATTAACAAGATGTAAAAGTCATAATCCTTGCCTTACCTTGGATATCTGCTATTACTTTAGATACTGTTGCATGTATTGCATCAAAAACATCCATAGTATTTTCTTTGTCTGAATCAGATGCCCCATACTTCCTGTTGTTATAAATAAATCCTGTAAATTCGTGCTATAATATAATTTAAAATAAAATTATAGAAATAAAAGTGCAGTCCCCCTTCCTAAAACCAGAAGTTTCAAAAACCCCTAAAGCCAGTTTGACCAGGGAGGGGTTTTCACAGCACCAAAGCAGCCAAAGAATCAATAGGTGAGAATTCCAACCCAGGTGGAGTCAGATTTGTATCGCAGGAACGTTTACACCTAGACCGGACGATGATCGCCTGATCGCTATCACTCCATACCTACATCCCAGCCACAAAGGAATTATGTTTCTGAGAAGACAGAGGAACCAGCTGCAACAGTTTCATCATCCAGAGATGGACCATTCATCACAAGACAGACCACACATCACACCCAGAAACCTCCTTTTGTCCAGCCCTGTAACCTATTCAGGGCTGAGAAAAATGGACTAGATGTCACCATCCCACCCAGAACTGTATAAAAATCGTCCTGGCTGAGACAGTCAGGGTGAACCAGGGGAGATCTGATGCAATAGAGGTCAGATCTATACGTGTTCACCCAGTACCGACCCCGGGCACAGTGCTGCTCCTCAATATTGTGGCTTATTGTGACCGATCTTTCGGCTGTATAATAAATTTCATTTCTTTATAAATTTGATTGGCAAGTTTATTTATCACACTGTCACAAGAAATATTACATGAAATTACAATGTCTTCATGTTCCATTGTCCACTAAAGAGAAAATAAACATATACAAGTATTTTTCAACATTTAATTCTGACAATTATTTAACCTTCTCAAACCCACTAAATGAAAATAGATTCCTAAGGGCTACAGCAAAAATTATTGCACAGCTTAGTTGAAAAAGGGATTATTTATATTTCGGATAGAAACTAAGAACAAAAATGTCATATATGTAACTTTCAGTGCAAGCAGTAATTCCATTTCATTTCATCATTACAATATATTTAATTACTTCTAACATTAGAATAAATATAAAACCATTATGAACCTTTTTTTTAATGAATGCAAACTGTTCACATCAGTAGATTTTTTTGGATTTTCAGTGGTTATGTTGCTGGGTAACCCTCTACCAAAAATGCTGTTCTGCACAAACACAAAGTTGCATTAGACATCAAAGCTTGGGGATTGTCCATCTCCCTCATGTGTTGAGGTCTCCCTGCAGGGCTTCTCTGCCCTCCTCCTAATTTAGTGTCATCA
>WEKY01027050.1:0-37601 GCA_013390045.1 Picathartes gymnocephalus | reverse complement strand
GAAAGTCCAATAACTGTGTTCTTCTGAATGAATTAATTGTTGTATTACATTCACAAGGTAATTTTTGAAAGCTTATTTAAACCACTATCCAAAGATTTAGGATTTCTGCAGTGTTAAACCAGTTCTCTTAAAAGAAAAATTACTTTTAGAAAACCAAACCAAACCAAAACCCTTCCCCTGAAAATTTAGTTTCTTAGCCAGGAATAAGGTAAAATTGAGGGGATTATTCTCCAAATCACCATTTATGTAAGGAAGATGGTTTTGTCCAAACACTCTTCTTGTGAGTATTAAACAGCTTTTCACATATTATTCACTCTGACAGCTCAGGCCCGTGGGATTCTTCCTTACCTGATATGGACCTTGAGAAGACATGAGGCCATTATGACAGTTCATTGGTCTGGAAGAGAGCACAGGGCAGAGTATCCTTTTGCAGCAGCACATCACCACAGGAACACCTTTCGGTATCAGTCTGGTTTTACATATTATTTAAACCAGTGATTTGGGAAATTGGAGGGTGAAGGAAATTTTTTCCAGACTGTGAATCCTTTCTGCTTCTCTGGGTAGGACTGCTTGTACCTAAGTTTTGTTATCAAACAGTTCAGTGTCCAGCCTACTTTTAGAATCTGTGAAAGAGAGGAATACAAGATAACAATTCACCTGTTATCTCTGAAACCCAGTTTAGGATGGGATTAGTCAGTTTTTACAACATGACTTTTAATCTACATGTATTAGGATAAACAAAAGCAATAGTTGAGACTAAATGTCAGGTTTTTTTCAACTACAAATAATAACTGAAAAAATTACCAGTACATACCATGCTTTTCACATATCTTTTGGACATGTCTTCATTTTTTCGACTTCTCTGATGAGAGAGGTAGTGTGAACAAAACACAGCCTCCTCAGCAAGTGTTGCCACAGACAGAAGCTGATTTGATTTCTAAAATAATATTTAGTGTATTTGAGGCATGAGTTTTCTCAAATTTCCACAGTGATCCAAGGCCATGCTTTTGATATTAACTCTGTATTTGAAAGAGCACCAAATTGAATTAAAAGTCAATATCAGGTCAGTGAGTGAAAAATTGTTATGTTGGAAAAGTAGTGATCTTCAAAAGCAAAATGTACTTCACGTGTGAAAAAAATAAGTTGTTTATCTTAATTTGAAACGTTATTGTTTTCACATTTTGGGGTGTTGTTTGCCAACACAAGTACAATGGTAAGTGAGATTCAATTAAGACCAGATTTCATAGCTTTAAATAGAACAGGTCTTGTCTAGCTGTGAAATTATAATTTATTTGCTAAGTAGGCTATGTGCTGGTACACTTGGTGAAGTCAACACATATCTGAATGTCTTTTTCATATCAGGTTTTTACCCTTATGTAGTAAATCCTATTCATAGAATACTTTTTCATTTTTTTCTCTCTGATTAAAAGAAGATGCTAAACACTGAGTAGTGAATGGCAAAAGAAAGTGCTGTTTTATGCTAATGTATGTCTAAAGGAGCTCATGAGATAGATAGAAACAATTTAGAACTACTGAAAACGAAGTCTCACAGACATTATGTTAATGGAGATTTTCATTTCAAAAAAATGAACTTTTTTTTCCTACTGAAGTATTGTAATTACTGCAAAAGTGAAGCAATAAACAGAATCTAATGAGTGATCCCATCTTGTATAACTTAATAGTCTTTTCACAAAAAAAGCATTACATGAATTTTCATCTATAAGAAAACTAGTGTGATCATTATAAATCAAATTGAACAGGATAGATATGATCAATATATTTGTGCTAAAGTTCCAAGCAACTGGAAGTTGCTTAATGTGAAGCCAATAGATCTTTGAAGGGAAACTCCAGGAACTGTAGAGTAATAGTGTGAGACCCAGTAGTACCTTTAATGAAGAGTAGAATTGATGGACGTAAGGATTAACAGTGGGTGTGTGCCAAGGTATCCTTTGCAAAAGAATTCAACCCTTACATGCCTGCAGGGGTACTTTGAAGAACCAATAAATATGTGGACTTAGTAATAATATATTTATTTGGACTCATTAATATATTTATCTCAACTTCAAAAAGATACTCAATAAAAAGCCAAAGAAAGGCATAAAGTAATCTTCCCAAAAATAAAGCTGCTGCAGTATAAAATAGGAGTCTCTTTTCTGTTAATTTGTTAATTGTTAGAAAAAGGGGGATAGCAGGAAGGAATCAGATTTACAGCATAGGTAGGTCAGTGGCAGAGTTCCCCAGTGTCTATCTTGGGAAAGGGATGTGAATAATGAGGCAAAAATTTGCTAATGACACTAAGTAATTTATGGTAAGAAAGACAGGGAAGCTGATGGCTTCTGGAAGAGATTACAACACTGAATAATGAAACAATAAAAAGACAGATGACACTCAATGCAGATAAATTGTAAGCGAGACTCAAGAAGTAACAGTCCAAACTTTACATAGAAAATGATTGGTTTTGATTGGACTGTTATCACTCAGGAACACTTGGGCTTACAGTACATAATTCTGTCAAAATATTAACTTACTGATAAGCAGTTTCAATAAAGCAAGTCTAATATCCAGGATTATAGGGAAAAAATAAGTTAAAGAACACAGCTATTCCACTGCACAGGGCCACAGTATGTCCACATCTTCTGTATGGTATGATATTCTCATTCCCCACCTTTTTTAACTGGGGGGGAAAAAAAAAAAAGAGAGAGAGAGAGAAACAGTTTTAGAACAGAAAAAAAGGGGTGATGAAAGGTCTGGAACAGGTTCTGCAACCTATGTAGGGCAGGCCTTTTCAACCTGCAAACAGTTCAGGATATTACTGACACCTATAAATCATAGGTGTCCTAATGAAGATGGGTGGGGATCAAGTGTTAGTTGTCTTTTCCAGTACAAAACCAAACTGCTTAAGAGAAAAGAACATAAAGGAAACTAGCAAGTAGCAAATTGAAAAAAAATTGAAGAGAGCAGCTTTCATACAGGATGGAGAATCTTCCCAGGCTGCTGTTTACAAGGACAGCTGTCTGTTTCTGGAAGTCACTGAGTCATCTAAATGGATCCATGATTCTATAAACTGCTGGAGGCAAGGAGAGTATTTTTGGGAGGTATTAGTATTTGCTGCATAATGCCACCTCCCAGACAGTCACTGTTGGCCACTCTCAGAGATAAAATAGTGGAATAACTGTATCACAGTTCTGACACAATATGCCTATTTTTATGTGGTTATTATCAGGTCTAACCTCCTGCATGCTGTGGTTAAGTGTAGATCACAAAGAGGTCATTTTTTCCTTTGGAGACAATGCATTAGAGTGATTGAAAAATAGATGAAGTATCCAAGGAACAGACTTGAAAAGACCAAAGTCTTTTTTAAAAGCTTCATAAATTATCAACCTGTATGTACTTTTTGAGAGTGTTAAATCATTATATTTTCTTTTAATTTAGAAAAAAAAATCTGTTGCTTAACAAAGTAAAAGTACTGAAAATAATGGGACTTCCATATAAATTTTAGAGGTTTCTCTAATTTTCTGCAAAGTTAGTAAGGTTTAGTATGTTAAATTACTATGTGCCAGTTGTGCTTTTGCAGCTGTTGGTAAGGACGCAATTCAGTCAACTAAGTTTAAGTACTTAGCACTACTTGAAAGTGGCTCATGGTATCTGAGACATCCTCAAGGGTCTGTCAGATACAACACAAAGGTCAAGCCAGACATTTCTGAAATAGGAACTTGAAATCAGACAAGACAAAGACTGTAGTACAGCAAATGGTGCCAATGATTAAGTGCAACATAACTGTCTCTTTTGCACCTATCATCCCTTGTGATGTGACTTAGCCCAAAATATCAGTGAAAACAACATCATTTCCCTTTTTATTTGAATTAAGAACATGCAAATAGACAATCATTTACATTCTCCACTTCTATCAGGATGCCACATTGGTCATATGTCCAAAAATAAAAATAAAAACTGTTCAGGTTTAATGTACATTGCTAACCAACTTTGTCACTCCTTTTTTTGTTCTTTTTCTAAATAACATCTTTTTGTCTTTCTGTAATGTGATAGAATGTGCAGAATCCATTTGTTGGGTGAAATGTTTACAGTTCTGTATCAGTTTTTTTTTTATTTTTAATGGAGCATACTGGCATAAAAATCAATTTTGTGTTTCTTAGTACAGATATATTCCAGTAGAACAACAACTTCAAAGAATCAAACAATAATGAGAACTTGTCTTTGATTAAGAATTTCACTGAATGGAATAGTTGGAAGAAGAATGTTAGGGAGCTGTAGTTAAATTTAATGAGACTGAGCATCTGAACTCTACTCCACGCAGGTGGCAGCAGCAAGATGTGCCACTGACAACAATGAAAGTGTAAACATAGAATATAGTCATTATTTTTCTGAAGTGAACAAAATTTTATTATGTTCCCCCCTTTCCTCCATCTTTTTTGCCTACTTCCACCAGTAAGGCATCTGTTGGGTTGCATTTTAATATGATAACAACATAAAACTATTACAGACCCAGTCATGGAGTTTACTCATTTTCCCAGACAAGGATGAGCTTCATGAAAAGAGTATTTCAGAGAGAAAACCTTGAGAGGAACCAGTTGCTGGGTATCTGACCCTACTTTCTGACACACACCTCATGCTTTAACTGATCCAGTGGCAATAGGATGGAAATATGTCATCACTGCATTACCAATCCAAGAGAAATTCACTTCCTTTTTCTAAAAGTTGTGACTGGTCATGGAATAGGACAGATAGCCATTCCAGAAGGCACACCAGTTTTGCTGCCAACACAGCATCTGCAGGTGCAGGGCATCAGTATCTTACCAATGAGAAATAATATGAACATAGCACCAGTGTTTACACTGGTATCTGCAAAAGTGACTTTTTCTAATCCCATTCTCATACCAGCCCCACTGAGATGACTCACTTAAGGACTGATCTGGAGGAGCCGTGTGGGTAGGAATGGGAATAATCCTTGGTTCTTATGTCTTAGCTCACTTCTCTTTGCAATGGCTGGATGTCAAAACTCACAAACCATTTCCCTTTGCTGTCAAGGACTGTGCAAGGACAAAATAATAGCATACATAGTGGGGCATTTAAAGGTGACTTGGAGAACATACTTTGGAGCAGGCTAAGGTTAGATAAAGTACTGTATTATCCTCCAATAACTTCCATATGCATTAGAGTACAATGATAGTAATGCACTCACTGTCCTATTTTCTTAATCCTCTTGCCTGGGGAGATGTGGCGTGGGTGGACATCAAGATTAAAAGATAGGAGCCTAGATAACTGTGCATAGCTAAGCCCTGAAAATATTAATTTTTGTCTTTGAACTGTGCTAGTCATGGTGGGGAGTAAATTAATGCAGGATTAGGAACACTATTTTATACAAGATTTGATAAAGGACCAAGCTGAAGAGCCTTATTCCCTGTTAATTAAACCACACTGTTCATATTGTTCAAAAATTCTGATTGAAGGAGGAGAACTGCAAATTAGAAAATGTTTTGGTCTGGTTATGTTTAATTTTAATTAAGCGGAAACAAACTAATTTGACAAGTGTTTCACAACATAGAACTTGTAAAGGGAGAGTTGAAGGTTATGCATCATCTGTGGGTTATATTTTAAGTGCAACTGCATTAAAAAATAACCTAAATAAATACTCTAGCCTTTGACAAAAGATATTTAAAACATTTTGCTGCAAGTTTTTTATAAAAATAATGGTTTTATTTGGCATAAAATTAATAGTTAAATATTTCTTAACTTCACACTATAAATTTCAACAAACATAATTGACCATTTCATTTCGTTTTAGTCTAAATTCTACAAAAAAAACCCCATGCAGTGAAATACAGCTCACCTATCATCAGCATTCTGGAGGGGTCATCCTGTGCTAGGGTGTGTCTCTAACATAACTCAACCTTCAGAAGTAAAAATGTCACTTCAGTGATGAAAGGGGAAGCCTAAGTGATTAATTTAGCATTTGAATATCAGCAACAAAATTTAAAAAAGAAAAAAATCATGTCAATCCCACCTTTTAGATTATTGATACCAGCTTTGTTCAGGCAGGTAACTTTTAGCACTATATTTGCTTGCTAAAGAACCAAAGTAGGAGTGATTCATGTCATGTTAGATTATCTGCAGAATTCAGTGGGTTTGGGCCTCCTTGGGACTGACAATGTAGATGTTTCTGTTGTGAAAATTCAAGCTCCTGCTTCTACGTCATACTGGAATATCAGCAACTCCCAACTGTTAAATATATGCTATGAATAACAGAAAACATAAAATTGGAGGTAAGGCATTAGAGAAGTAGCTGAGAATAATGCCTTAGTATCTTCAATATCTAGGTGAGAAAAGATGAAGATAAATATTCTATTCTAATTTGTATCTTACATTTATTTACAGCCAATTTTCCTCTAATTTGATTTTTTTTCCACTAAGTGTATCTGTTACTCTCCTTTCCTTCAACAATGGTACTTAAAATCATTAATTATTCCCCATTACTTGTGCTTCTCAAGTTGATTTTTCTGCTGTGGAGAAAAGATCTGTACTAAGATTCTGTTTACCTAAGATTTTAAAAAGGTCTGTAGAAATAGACTGGCCCACTTGGCTTGGGAAGGATCAATCACTATGGATTACAACCCCATGATTAAGAACTAACTCTAGGAAGAAAAATGTCTTTAAGATGTATCTGAGAGAGAGAGATAGCAGAAGATAGGCAGTGTGTTAGTCTGGTCAATCTCCCACAGAGCTGTCAGACGGGTAAGGTTGTGGACTTCATGAGGTACCCAGCTGGCAGTTCAATGGGATGAAGGGACGGAGGGAAATATGAAGTGCTGAGTTACCTGAGAGTGCTTAAAGAGAAACTTCTTATGAATTTTGGAATTTTTTCTAGACTGCCATTTCTGTTTGTAAATTGAACATTTTCAGGTTTGAGTAGTGGGAAGTAATGATATTTTTGACTCTTGGGAGTCACTACATTATAATTACTTCATGAAGTGCTTGCCCTTTGTAATGCCATTAACTGTACTTAATATGGCAGTTTGCAGATACTCATATTTTTTCCCTGAGCACAGAGATCCCTGAATCTTTCTGTAGGAAATTTAATGTTTTCATTACAATCCTTTGAGCAGCCATGTGATTGAGATTAGGAAACAGATCCTGTAAAAAATATAGTAAAGTCTTCATCTGAAGACAAAGTTTGCTTACCACAGAACTTTCCAGATCATTTTGTTTTTTAATGAATCACTTTTAGTTAAACACAACACTACACACATGTCTTTTCAAAATGAGCACTAAATTAAACTTTTTATTTCTTTTAATACATAGGGCCAGTTACAGAGGCAATTATTAACTTTCACTAAATGATATCAAGTCTTCTTCGAAAAAAACCTCTTAGACAGAAAGTCTGAGGTATGATTAAAGATTTGATCAAGCCCTGATAGTTACCTCAGGAGGTGAAGTCTTCAAACCTTTCTCACACTCTTTTGAAGCAGAATCTCTTGATCAAGTCAGTCAGTGCAGCCTGGGAGCTGGAAAAGCTGTGCCTCTTGACAATAGAGCAGAAGTGGGAAGGTGAAATAGAATAGGAGGTTTGGAAGATGAGGAGACCTTCAGGGACACTGCAATAGAAAAAAGAGCAGGTTTAGCCTCATCTCAGTTCAAGCTGTAATAGGAAAAACAGAGTTGTGTTGGGGAACATCAGGAATATATGAGGAACTGGTATTTCCTTCTGCTTTTGAATTTCTGTTTCCCAGAGGTTTTCAGATAATCTTCTAAGGCTTCCATGATGTCCCCCAGAAAATACTCCTATCTTGTTTTTCATTTCTTGAATCAGCAGGAAGTGTCATAGTGAGAAGCCTTGCTAATTGGTGAGAGATGGGGAGTATAGGGTTTGTCTATATTTGTGTTTATTATGGAAGGTGGGGAACCCATTATTTACTAAAATATTGTAGATCAGCTTTTATAAATTCATGCATATGTGTATGCTCTGATTTCAATACAATGATTTTTTTTAATTTGACCGTGGCCATAAGTAAATATTGAAAATGGCCTATACTCAATCAAAATAAGAACAGATTAGCACGAAGTAGGATGAATGTGTCATTATGAGTGAATGTTAGTCTTGCAAAAAATTGAATTTTCTGTATAAACAAGCTGTGAATTTCTCAAGGGAGCTCTGTTTGGATACTCCAGCACCAGCCCTAGGAATGTTAGGATTACCTTTAGAGTAGCAAGATATTTCTGTGCTCTTGCCTTGTCCATAATTCCAGGGTACTTTACGTTCAAGATAACTGGTTCCATACAATCTGGCTGAAGGCTGTGATAACTCCTTCATGCATGGGAAGTGTCGAAAGGCAACTGGTTGGTAATGGTCAAAGTGGCACCAGGGACACCCCAGAGATTTATCAGTGTAGATGGCTGCCTGCCACTGCCCTGGCACTCCTTAATACACTGATACAGGCACTGCTGAAGAGAACTGGGGCCCTACTACCATGTACTCAGTGGTTTCTCAGGTGTCCTGCTCTTTCAGAGCTCTGAAATGGACTGTGACCATGGGTAGTTCCTTAGAGTTACCAGTACCCGAGGAGACGATGCTCCTGTACGAAATTTTCACAAAAAGTATGTTTTAATGTATATATTTGATAGGCAGCCCAAGTTAGGACTAATCTCATAAGACTCCCTATATCATCCACACAGCAGAAAGCACCTCCTCAGGTTGATTTGGGGCATGCAAACAAAGCCATATTCTGTATTGCCATCCAGAGGAACCAGTATTTTAAGGGGAGAAAAAAAAGTCTCCTGATCAGGGATTCTTCTTTCTCACCAAATTGTGTGAAAGTGACTGGCTGCTACCAGCAACTGTGCAACCATGACATCACGACTGAGTCTGTAACCCTCACTCAAAGTAAAAAGAAGACGTTTTGGTGCTTAAACGGGTCTCTGAGTCGCTCAGAATCAGATTCATATCTTCCCTGAAAGAACCTGTTTGTAAGAGAATCTGTCTTACCAGCATGGGGACAGCTACTCTGGAGTCTCTGAAGGGCACAGACAGCAAGGTGTTCATCATGGCACTGCTATGATTTGGGGCATCTGCCTGCAGACAGCTTAGGAACTGCAATTCTTGTCAATGAGCCCTCTGTATTCCTGTTTGTTCCTATGCCTGATACCCTTTATGTGGAAAAGCAGAAGAAAAGTACTTACAGCACTATCTTAAAGTTCTCTTCTAAAAGGCTATTATTTAGTGAAAGTGGGGTCTAGGCTAGGCCACATACCTTATTAAAGCTGTAGTATTTCCACACATCATAAATAATAAAAAAAAAAATAAAGAAAATAAATATTAAAAGTGAGACTCATACGTGGATTCTCCATTGCTTAATGCAGTTTGCTCTTACCTGCCATGGGCAGGTTTTTACAAAAAGTGTCAAACAATATATGGGATCTAAATTTAGGTGTCAAATCAAATTTTGACATATAATGTGATTGTCCACACATCAGGGAAATATACATGAATGGTGCAGGTGCATACCACTGTTGGGTAAGAGCTGTGGTTGTGAATAGTGGCTGTTAAAGAACAATATTATGTATGTTCTAAAGACCTATGGCCATGGATATGCAGATTGACAGAATAATTCAACTATACTAGCAATCCCCTCAGCCTCAACTTCCTCATGTTTTCCAGCAACATTTAACAATGTAAAAGAGATTGTAATCCCATTGGTCAGCCCCCCATTTGGACTGTCAAACACATTTGGGACACTTATTCACCTGCCTTTCAGAGAGTTGCTGGATAATTAAGTGGCCTTTCTTCCTCCAAATCTTCAGAGAATTTCCTGAAGAAATCCAGGTGAGAGGCTGACTGTGTCCTGGAGCCTTTGGAAAACCAACACAAAGCATTGACTCTAAAATGTTCCTTTCATTGACTTCCACTGGGAGCAGGGAGAATGGCAGGTAAAGAGATAAAAATGCACAGTCAGTAAAAGAAAAGGTGTTGAAGTGCCAGTTAACACTGGAAGAGGACAAGGAACATGGATTCAGAAGGGACCTGTGTGAGACCTGGAGAAGCTGAGCAGCAACAGAAGCAGGAGCACAAAGCCAGAAACAAGAAATAAAGACAACTTTTAAAAAAAGGATGTGAAAAAGGAGCTCAAGGAAGTGTTTCTTTATTGTGAATCTCCCTCATCAGAACTGGCAGGCAAAGATATGTCAACGATAGCAACTTTGATTGCAAAATCAAAATGATTTTGACAGCATCATCAGAATTACATCAAATGCAACAAGTAAGCTGCTCATTCAGTTTAGCTACCCAAGTAGACAGAAGATTGCATCAAATAATTAATACCTCATGGCAACAGTCAAAAGCACAATAACTTTGAAATGACAAATGGATAATGCAACGTACCAGGCCAAAGCAGAGAGAGATTTGCCAGTAAGAGAATTGCCAATCATTGATTATAAGAATGCTTGGAAGGAGGAGCAAAGGAGATGAAAGAAAACAGTTAATTAACATGCAGAGTGAGAGTTGTTTTCTTGACCTGTTCAAGTAGTTGTGTACTACTGTTTCAAATAAAATACGTGCTGAAAGCAATCTAAATTACAGAATCGTTTAAAAGAAAAAAGGTATCAGAAGCAGTGGATTCTTGTATTGTTCAAAGAACAAAACCAGCTTCAAAAGGAAGGCAGTAAGCCTTCAAAAAGATGAAAAAGACAGACTCATATAAAAAATGCACAACAATGAGAAGAAAGGAAAGTAAGAATGATCTTTATGACCGGAAGTTTCTTCCAGATACAGACATAATTCTCGAAAAGGGGAAAAAATCTCCTGAGAGAAATGTTGGTCCATATATGAGATGTAAAAAGTTGAAGTTGAAAGGAAATTCAATGCCGAATTTAAATCCCTTGTGGAAAAAAGATGAGAAAAAGGAGAGAAAGGTATTTTATTCATTATAATGAATAGGATTACACACATAAAACCTTTCAAAACAATTCAAATATTTAAGCAGCTGCAATGAAAAACTTTTATATTTTCTGGGAATGAAAGCACATTTCTGGAATATATATCTTTGAGTCTCTGATGTGCTGGTTTTGGCTGGGGTGAAAATAATCTTCTTCACAGTAGTTAGTATGGAGCTGTGCTGGGAAGAATGTTGATAAAACAGAGATGTTTTTGTAATTGCTGAGCAGGGCTTACACCCAAGGGCTTTTCTGCTCCTCACCCCACCCTACCAGTGAAGAAACTGGAGGTGCACAAGGAGTTGGGAGGGGACACAGCCAGGACAGCTGACCCCAACTGACCCAAGGGATATTCCATACTGGCATCATGCTCAGCAGTAATAGGTGGGGGAATTTTGGTACCAGGGGCCACTGCTGAGGCACTGGCTGGGCATTGGTTGATCAGTCATGACTGATTGTTTTTGTTTCCATCACTTGTCTTTCATGTGATTTATGTCTTTGTTGCTTTCCTTTTCATTACAATTTATTATTAAAATTTTTGTATTAATGTTAAGAGAAAATATTTCAATGATTAAACTGCTTTTCTCTCAACCCCTCAAGTTTTATCAGTTTTAGACTTCCATTTCTCTTCTTGTAGTTGAATTTGTATCCAGTAGTCTCTATTGTGTTCTGTCATCAAACTCTGAGCCCAAATTGCTTCCTGCTTCTAGGTCTCGGGTTTCAATTTTAAGCTTCTGAAAATAGCCTATTGCATGTATTTTCCCTGCCTTATCAATATTTAACAGCACCCTGAGAGGATACTGGGTAGGATACTACCTTATCCAGCAGCTCTCTGAAATGCAGGTGTATACGAAAAAATGTCTCAAGGGTGTTTATGTAGGTAAAAAAAAAAAAAATAGTGTTACTAATTTCCTGACAAGAAAGAATTCTGATGTCATTACAGTTCTGTTTCATCATCTTTCATTGAAAAGAATTAGGAAATAAATAAAAATTGAGGTGTTAAGCAGCAAAGAAATTTAATTCTCTTCAACATTTCCATGAGCCAGAGCTCCATTAAAGTATAGATTTTGGCCCAGAACTGTAAACTTGAGGCATAAATATCTTAGGCTTATGACAATATAATATTTACAGCACCCATTAAAGAAAAAGGAAAGTTCTCATCCTCTCTGTTATAAAGGAAAGCTTGAGAATAGAGACTAGTTGTAAACCAATCAGTGAAGTCTGTACAATTTTACTGAGTCCATTTCTCCAGGACAGGACACAAAGCCGCAAAGGGAGAAACACCTTTGCCCCGAGGCATTGCCGTGGTCAGTTAGACCACCACCATTCAAGAACAGGGGTTTGGGATGGGACAAACCACTACTCCACTGGAATGGGAACCTTGGGGAAGCCAGAGAGCAGTGAGATTTTCAGCAATCAGCCCTGTTGTAAGAAGCCACGCCTGCTTTAGTGTCCCTTCCTTTACCTTTTCCAGAAGGAAAAACAAGCCTCATCTGTGGGCACAGGCAGCTCTGTTTCACCAGAATCCTGATGTTGAAACTGCTCGAATCAAGGTCTGCCCATTCTTCCCCTGGCATGTGAGACAGCTTCTCCTTCCTCCGAGCAGAGCACGTGCTGAGAGCTTGTTGCACACCCCAGGGAGTGGATGAGGTCTCTCTGGGGTGCAATCAGGACCTCAGGAGGAAGTTGGGGTCTGCAATGCAGCCTTACACAACACAAGTGAGAAGTTATGTCCCCAGTCAAATTCTAAAGATTAATGCATATAGACCACAGTGTTTATGGACAGTCACTGCAACTATATCCTTAGGGAACAGTTCTCTGAAAAGTGCCTTATAAGAGACCCAGAACCATGTAAGGAGAAAGGAATGGAAAGACTATCAGATCTGGTTTCTCTTAATCTTTGTTAAATCCTAAATATGATGCTAGCATGATGGAAAATCAGAATACAGAAGTGAAAAAAATGTTAAAATTCTCTCAAAAAAGAACAAAAAGGAAGATAATTTCCTTCAACACAATGAAAATATTAATTATAGCAGCCTATAGCATTTTTATATTTAACCACACTGAAATCAATCCTTTAAAAGTCAAATCTTCTTTTGATTGTAATAATAAAATTACAAGAATGCTACCAGGCTATATAGAGGTATAATAAGGACCAGAAATATTGTAACAGAGTAAGTCTGTGGTATGCCTAAATTCAGGTAATTAGGAAATTTCCAAAAACATTTGCCAATCCACAAGGCATCACATCAATGTAAAATATTAAATCTATGAGAATGGAAGAAGATATAAATCTATCACCAGATTTCAGAGTGTTTAATAGAAGAAAGAAAAGGTTTTAGTACAAATGTTTGGGGAGCCAAACCATATTTTCTAAACACACGAGTGCACACAAGAGTGGGAACAGAGCTCATATTTCAAATGACTAGTGAAAATGGTCTCAGACTGGAAACCTGAAATGAGACTAATACATAGCAGCAGCAGAAGCACATAGGAGCTCCAGAATATAAAAAAGGATTTAGGAATAGTGAAGGAAATATCCTGCATATTTCACTTGCAAATACTAATTTGCTGGTTTTTAATATTAAAGCCTAACTAAAATGTATGCTATAAGAAGAAAGTAAACAGTACTTTTAAGGAAATAATTTTACCTTAATATTAATTATATTTATGGAAATAAAAATAACAAAACCAGCTGTCCTTCTTTGTGCAATTGACACCTGGAGGAGAGGCAAACCCAGGCATCAGAAACAGCGCAGTGTTAGAGACATCAGTTATGAACTCAGTACGAAGAATGCCTCAGCTCTGTATCAGAGAAAGGAGCCATATGGCAATTAAGAAAAGTTACAAAAATATATAGCGTGACCAATTATAAAATTACTTTGGTAATGAAAATCAGAGTAGAATACCAAAGAAAAGATGAAGGCTAAAACTTCTGCTGAATCTGTTAACTAAAACTCATGGATGCATCAGCTTACCAGCACTAAATCTGAGACAGGCTATTCAGGAGGAAATAGAAAATGACAGAAAATGGAAAAATGCTGAGCTCAAACAGTGCATTGTGAAATTTTTCAACAGAGTTGTTAACTGGTTAACAGAAAAGTTCCACCTGCCTTACAGGGTTCCTGTAGGATGCTCTTCACTTAGAGCAATATCTGCTTGCAATAATGGTCCAATGTAAATTAATGGAACCAAAAAATCCCTTTTAACATTATTAGTGATTTCATATGCTGGATAAATGGAAGTGTATCTACTGAAGGGTAAGGAAGCTGTATATTTCTCTAGACAGAATTAAATGAGACCAGTGCCAAAGTCTCACAATGAAGAAGTGTCACTCAAGGCAAAATTGGAATGTTTGGAACCAGAGACAGACATTGGAAAGAACTGGCATTGGAAGTTGTTTCATAAGGAGAGCAATTGCCCCACCATATCATGGATAGCACTGGTGTATATATATATATATAACTGAGCAGGTCATATGGAATTGGATTTTGGTAAAGAGCATTTGTGTTTCCTGCAGAGTTGAAGATGACAACACTGGTGCTTGGAATTGGAAACAGTAGAGGCAACATGTGGCACATGACCTCCACTGTCTTGTCCACTAGACAAGAAACACATTTTCCCACATTTTCTGTGGGAAAATGACCTAAACCTTACTGTTAATTCTGAATATCCCTTAGCAGCACGTGCTTCTCCAGAGTATATTGTTATATTGTCAAAATGGTTAGAAGGAAGTGGAGTTTCTTTCAATGCACGACTGGATTGCTCCATGTCTCTACCATGCCCAAGGAATACAGTTGAGAGACAATGGTCACTTTGCTGAGCACAAACACCAGCCTGCTCTCTCCCTTCTGTTCATGTAATGTTTAACTCTCTTTCTCAATATGTTGCAGACTTTTCCTCAGAAGTCAAGATCAAAAAAATACTTCCATGTTCTCTGTGAATGATCTCGGGCAGAAAAATTGCACATCAACAAGCAATAAAAAGGAAAACTTCTCTTAGCAGGAAGAAGCACAGATGTAAAGAAAGATAAGTAAAAATACTAACAAAAGCCAAAAGGACCTTTTTAAGATTCTTCTATTTTTCCCTGGTTTTGGACCAAACCCAAGCTTACGTAAGACTGTGGGGGTGTTTGTTTATGTGTGGAGGTGTATTTAACTCTGTGCTAAGCTGTTTTCAAAGAAATAACCTAAATTTGATATCTGGAACCTTTGATTTGATGGCCTTCATATCTACTTGCCTTTTCTCTTGCAGTCTTTCCACAGGGATGATTTCACTGGCATCACTAAGCTTTGATTTAGGTTATTAAATCATATTTTGCTCTCCAATCTATCTACTGACATTTTATTCTTACTATGGAGATAAGACCTCTATTATTGTCAAGTGCATCCAAAAGCATTTTCTGCCTGGAGGTGTTTGACTGTTACACAAGAGAAGGAAGGGGAAGAAATGAAGTTGCTCTTATGGACATAAGCACTTGATCTGTTACAAAAATGCAGCTAAAAGCAAGCGCCAAGAACTTTCCTTACTAAATTACCCTGAGCACTGCTTAAACTTCCAGCTAACATAGGGCTTTACTGTTTCATATGTAAGTGATGCAGCGCTTTTTATTGGTTAATTGTAATTTGGTTTGTTCCATGTACCCTTGTTTGGACCCTGTATGCTCTCCCTGTCAATTATCTGTCCCCTCCCCTGGTCGAGCGAGAGAATCCCTCTCTCTCTCCTGCCATTCTCCTTTCACCCCTGCCTCAAGTTCTAGAAAGGTCTCTGTCATTTCGTTATGCATTGGCCTTCACAGGCGTAACCCCACTCTCCTGTTCTCCCATTTGCTGTGTAACCTGTCCCTCACCCCTGGACCACACCCTTGGGCTTTCCCAATTGGTCATGTTTGTGCCTCCACCCCTGGGGTCTGAGGGGTAGAAAACCCCCTGTCACGTGTGTTTCGAGGTCTCCCGGAGCGGAGCATAGGAGGTTTGGTCCTTCTGTGGAAAACTCCTGGTGGCCTGACTCAGTTAGTCTCTCCCCATCAGCTAAATAAATCTTAGTTGGTATGCAGAGCTGCTGAGTCCTCCCTGCCTGGCTTCTCCTCGCGGTGCTCACCTGCTCTTCACGCTGCTATCGGCTCTGCTCGCTGTGGCTGCGATCAGGCTCTGGGGATCAGAGAAGGGCCCCAGAGAGATTGCCTTCGACCGGCGCAGTCACAGCACCCCGGGCAGCAGAGCGATTAGCGATATGTAAGGGCAATAGAGGTCTGGCTTGAGGTCTACTTTAAATATGAGGCTGAAAATCTGAGATAATGTTGTAGAAACAGAGTTCAAAAGGAGGTTCCAGGAGGCAGGAACTCGCAGGAAGATGGGGTAGATCCAAGGTGGGGAGGTATCAGCTGCTAACTGATTCTTATGTTTCCTTCTCAACACCAGCTACAAGGTCTGCATCAGTGTGTTCTGGTCAGGAGTCATCACAAACCACCAAATCATATGTAACAGTAACAAAAAATACTAAACCCCTAATTTTTTAAGGTCTATAACAAGGTTTTTACTAATATGCTGGTGTTGACAACAAAATCCCATATTTAGCTGACACAGGTACTGTGGGCTGACCCACTGCAGTAAGACTGGAAAGTTTTAATGAAGATTTCCTGAAGCAATATATGAGATCTTACATTCAAATCCATGCAGAAAACCTTCTGTTTAGATTGGCCACATCATTTTAAAAAAACAGGCCCCTAGTTAGCTGCCTAGGCTTTCCTGGCCTCTCTTTACCATAGAAATCTAAACCTTGAGACCACTGGTTTAGATGTTTTTCTCATGGTCTTGCTAAACATCAGAATAATCTTCTGGTTGTCAATACTCACTGGAAGAAACTCCCCAAGGACACAAAATTTCAATTTCCCAAAATACCTTGTGCAGTTTCAGTGTATACTCTTTGGAGAGACTGAGGAGCTGGATAACTCCCAGACCCGAAGCACCACACATGGAGGTATCAAGCACCATCTTGTAGCCAATTATAGTCACCCCAAAAATCATACTTAATTCAAGCCAGAGGAAAATGAAATAGGATATATTTACTAAACAAAAGCAGGCACACCTGCAAAGCTGTAGAAAAGTTAAAAGAAAAAATACATTCACCTGCCTAAAGACAACCTCTAACCCTTTCACCCTGCATATACCATGGCTGATACACTGAGGTACACTCTTCCTCTTGGCTGATGAAAATTTCAGCTCTCACCAACAACTGAACTCTAAGTTCGCCTGCACAAAAGTCCAAATGTTTAAGGCACACCTGTTTTATAGCAGCTGCATATGGAATGGAATGCTTCCCATTCTTATAGACCTGCTTGAAGATGTTGGTGTCTGTTTCTCTGGCACAGTTTTACCTGTGTTGTTAGAGGGTTAAAAGCAATCCTTCTTCTTGTCTAAACATCTAAAAAGTTTGTAATATGCAGTAAATCATTGTTCCCTTTTGTAGTGAGTGGGCAAATTTCACACCTCAGACTGATGTCCTTTCAGAGTCAGCTTTAGTATTTCCCATACAGCATCCAGACCAATGGATTTTATGGAGACAGACAAATGAGCTAGATGAAGATCATTACTGGTATTTGCCTCAAACCAGATATTAAGGTCATCAAGGACTTTGGGTGTCTAAGGTTTTGGTCATCTTGAAATATAACATGGCAGCCTGCCAGAGCAAATGAAAGATGGCAAGAGAGTGCACTGATGACTGCTGCAGAGGGCATCAGCAGTCTCTGCTGAACTGGTGCTCCCCATAAAGCTGCACTTGGAACTGTAATATACTGAGGCTGCAGACGGAAAGTACTGAATTATTTCTAGGACCAGTTGGGACTGAACAGGTTTTGCTATGGGACAGTGGTTAGAGCTCAGCCTGCTGCCTTATCACCCTGATCACATTTGCCTTCTCTGCAGCATCTGTTCAGAATGACGTTTTCCCAGGCTTTATGTACTAATAATATATTATTTAACAAACACTTGAAGGGGTGTGATGGTGTCAGGAACATTTTGGATAACAACTCTTATCCTCCCACTCTTCTGTCACTTCATTTGTTTCCCACAAGGGTATTTCTCAGCTCTGAATTTGATCCCTGATATCTGTGAAATGAAAGAAAAATATGAAAACAGGATACACCTTTTTTTTCCATTTCTTTTAATTTAGGGTTAACAAAATGGTTCAAATTAGGAAAATAAATCTTCTCCAAACCCAAACAGCTTTGTTTTCCCTTTGAAATCACACTAATTTTAGTGAAATCGCAAACCAATTATGTTAATTTCTTTTTAATAGTTTCATAGGAAATCAACACAAACAACTATTGGTTTTAGTCATATGAGCCTCTGCACTATGCATTGTCACAACACCAGCAGAATAAACTTTGCTTAATAAAACACCTTTACCAGCCACCTCTTTTGACCACAGAAATAACATATCTCTCATGCTTGACTAGTGAAGAAGATGAAGTTTGATGCTTAACATGTGTATGACTAAAGCTGGAAAATTATTTTCTAAAATGTGAAACTGTATTTTGAAAGCAACTACATCCTCACCATCTGTAATTTTTTTTAATATTCATAACGTTTCTTATCTCCCTATGGTATCAGCCTGCATCATTCCTTTTGCCAAGCAGCATTCCTGAAAGGAGACATCACTATCACTGAGATGATGATTATCTGAGATTATCACTTAAATATCTAATGCAGATTTCTAGTGAAGAACAGGAAAAAATCACAAGTCTCTTGTTGGGAAGTTACAAATGAGGCTTTTTAGAAAGGAATTACTTGAAACCTCCAGGAAACACTGGATGAACAAGATGGACAAGGTAGATAAGAATAAGAAAAGTGGGAAATTAAGAGGAAATATGGAAACCTATTACTCTACAGGTTTGTAGAAGCAGAGAGAATTGCTTAAAGCCCCAGAAAGAGGTGGTAAAAAGCCATCAGGATAAAAGAAGGAACTCCAGGGAGAGGTGGGGATCAAGGGTCATAAAATCCTGCTGCTTCTGCATAGGAAAGCAGGGGTTTTCTTGAGGAGAAAAGCAGTGGGTCCGTAAGTAAACCACCTTTTTCACATTACATTTCATTCTGATCCTGGATAAAATGCAGTTATGATAGCTTATTTACTGCTGCACTTGAGACCTTGAAGTTCTTTTAAGGTCTCTTCAGAGACCTTAAAGTTGCAGAAGAGTGATACAAATAGTGATACAAATGGCACACAGATATAAAAATTTCCCTGTTTTTTATCTGCTGTAAAGATTGGTTGAAAAGAACAATAAATTCCTTTACTTTTGCTTTAAACTCAGTTATGGCTCTTCTTTTTTCATCCATTTCTTGGATCCTCTGTTCCTGTATGTGCTTCCTTTTTTTTTTTTTTTTTTTCCTGTTGTGGATAACATCTTAGTGCTATTATTGTCATCTACTCTGCCACTTTTCTGAGCTTCCCTTGGCTTTCCTCATTTCGAAATTACACCAGACCTGGCATCTGTCTTATTTGGACAAGATCTGTCTTATAGTGTTACTTACACAAGATTTCCATATGTTTTTTAAGAAGGCTTTTTAGCCTTGGAAAAGATGTTCATTTTTCTGCCTAATGATGTGGTCTTGTGTCCTGGATTCATCTGGGACTGACTTTAGTTTCTTCCTGATAGCTGGTGCAGAGCTCTGTTTTGGATTCAGTATGAGAATAATGTTGATAACACACTGATGTTTTGGTTGGTGCTGAGCAGTGCTTTCCCTGAGTCAACGACTTCTCAGTGTCCTGGGCTCTGCCGGTGAAGGAAGAGCACCAGAAGCCAGGAGGGAACATGGCCAGCAGAGGTGACCTGAACTGGCCAAAGGGATATTCCACACCCTAGAACGTCATGCCCAGTGTATAAACAGGAGGGAGCTGGCTGGAAGGGGCTGATCACTGCTCAGGGATGGGCTGGGCATTGGTCAGTGGGTGGTGAGCCATTGTACTCTGCATCACTTGTCTTTCTTGGGTTTTATTCCTCTCTTTTCCCATTTCATTCCTAGCCTTAGTCTGAGTTCTGTTTTATTTTATTTCAACTATTAAACAGTTCTTATCTTTTATCTTTTTTTCTGATTCTCCTCCCCATCCCACAGTTCATGGAGGGTGGTGGAGAAGTGAGAGAGTGCCTGTGTTGTACTTAGTTGCTGCCTGGGGTTAAACCCCAACAGCTGCCTTTTTTCTCTTGGCATTCATTGTCTCTGGAATTGCTCCTGACATACGTTCTATGTCAAATTTGTGGAGTGTAGGGTGTTCCTTTTGTATCACATTCGCCAGCATACTGTTAACCTTTTCTATCAGCACTTAGAGTTTGCCCTTTCACAGTTCATTGTCACAATATTTTCTTTCTGGGAGTTACTGTTAGCCATAATATCAAATCTAATTTTGTCCTGATGCCCAATGGAATGTGTGTAACCTTTGTAGATCAGCGTAATAAATATGATTTTACCAAGACTCACAGCAGGGGATTAAACTCTATTTTACAGCCACTGCCATTACTAACAAATGCTCCTTCCAGTCTGACTCCTTCTTGATTGAGGTGATGACTTGGAGGGCTTTGGTTCTACCTAGGAGATGATTTCTAAATTCATGCAATACCTTGGCCTCTAATACTGCTCAATTTTGCTGTTTTGAACAAAGCATCTCAAATCAAAAAAGTACAAGAGCATTTTTGAATGCACATCCCTTGTAGAGAGAAATGCAGAGACCAAGAGAATTATTTCATACTATGCATTAATACAGATGAAGATAAACACTGACTCAGAGATTTATTTATCAAATAAATCATGTAAAAGTAGGAAATAGACACAACTTCTCTGCACACCTGCATTTACACCTGGAAGAAGATGGAGAGGTAAGAGATTCTAGTATATAGATAGAGAGACATACATGTATAACTGACATACCTCTTTTAGCCCAACAGACAAAGAATGAACAGTTTTTTAAGGTGTATTTTTTCTTTTACTGAGCCTCACAGCAGCATGAAACAGCCCCATAGACTTTTTGTAAATTTTGTTTGTGCATTTTTGCTTATAAAAGCCTTGATGTTGAAAATTTTGGGAAATTAAGTCATTAAATCCATCTTTGTCTCCAGTGGTGGAGGCAGGGGGCATTGACAGGAAAATATGAACACTGAACTATTTACAGGAACTGAAATTTGAAGCTCATATGAGACATATGTGCAGGAGTGGTAAAGAGGAGGGATTTTTAACTGTTACCATTACTCTGAATGGGTACAGTGGAAAAATTAAAAACAAATCGGGAGAAATTACCTGAATATTCATCACCTGCTACTGCTTCATCTTTCTAAATTATAAATCTTTTGAGAAGAGGAAAGCTTTCATGTACGAATTGGCGGTGGTGTCATGAAGAGAAAAATATGCTATGGTTTTTTCAATGAGCTTAATCTTCAAATAAAATGAGAGATGACAGTAGATAAAACCAAGATGTTGAAAAGGAATTAAGGACAATAAATATAGGAATTTAGTAGTGATGCTGTATTAAGAACTGGCAACTGCCTTATATTTTTCTTCCTCTTAACTTCTTAAATTTTCTGTGAAACTTTTTTAGACTGGAATTTTTTACTTAGTTGACCATGCAACATATGTTGAGACAGTAAAAACTGAGTTTATAGTTGCTATTACCCGTGTTACAGCCCATGAATCCCTTCTAGTTATTAGTGAAATCCCTCCCAATTACTTTTTTCTTATTCGTTAAAGAACTGTGATACTTCACCAGTCTGTACAATGATATAGAAAGTCCAGCTGTAAATTCAGACACACCAGTTTTTGTCCTGTACATGAAAGTGATGGTAAAAAAGCTGTGACAATTACCTGTCTTTTGCCTTGTCTCTGAGAACCTTTGGTGACTTGAATGGACATTTGTGTTAGGCTGACAGCCACCAGTGCCTTCGAGGCAAGGCTGACCTTGGGAGCCCTTGTCAGTCAACCTATCACTGAACCTGTCTTACCTTCTATATTAAACTTGTTCCCTCTGGAAACCCTGAAATCCACCAACCAGGTGCATTCTCTCACAGAAACTCAGTGACCTCCTGGAGACTGAAACTCAGCAGAAGTCTTGGAAAAACTGGATATGCTTGGATTGTGTTACAGCAGCAATAGCTACTGAGCTCTGAATGCTGAATTATGTAGACTGCCTGAAATATCTGTGTCACAGGAGGCAAAAGAGACAGTCACTTTGCTGCATTCTGCATCCACTTACAAGGACTTTACTTCATTGTAATACTAGGAACAGGAAAGGTTATTAAGAGATGCCAGGAGATGCAAATTCAATTACAGTTTATTGCAAAATCCTCAGATATAAGGTAGATTTACAAGGTACAGATACATATTTTGTCCAAGTAATAATGACAAATATAATTGCCCTTTTACAAGGGCAATGTAATGACATGAGGAAGAAAGGGGTAAATTCTTTTCTGTGGCTTTCATGTCCAGAATCAGAAACTGAGGAGCGTGAGTGATAAACAAAGCACACTGGAGTTCACACAGAACAAACTTTTAGTGAGAAAATATACTTCAACTCCTACACATTTGTAGCAAATTTTTGAACAGTTTAAAAAATCAGTGAATAAAAGGGCAGTCATTTGGGGGGAAAAGAAGTGTTATATTCAAAAATACATTTTAACTTGCAACAGTAACCAGCTGGAACTGTAGGCAAAAGAGACCATGAAGTCTCTCTTTTCTTCTTCTTATATTGAGTGGTTTTGCTTTCTTTTAATAACAACAAAGAAATTTGTCTCCTGGATTCAAATTAGACAGTGATTTTCAGCACGATAAGAATTTAGTGAACAGCAAAGTTCTCCACAACCTTTCCAGGGCTACGTTTTTTAACACAATAAACCATACAGGTCATGTGCAGCAGTACTGGCTGGAGAAAGAACATTTTGTTATCTGCTTATTTGGTTTGTGTTGCTGTCTCAGCAAAGCAGTTCTACTAAATATTATGTTGCTGTTTCACTGCAGAACTTCACAGCCCAGAAGTTGTCTTCATTACCTTCAGGGTCACGCCCATCACAGCATTTAAACTGTTGTCTTTGTTCATCCAGCAGGTACACCCAGGAGCCTGTAAGCACATGCAGGAAGAGAATATTTCTTCAAATGCCACCCCTCTGAGTATGCCCTGGAGCCATGGCCAAGAAGACTACCTGGGAGATGCCTGAAGATTCACCTGCTCAGTATAGACAGCATACAGGTGAAATATGCAAACTCAGCTAGAGACACTAACATATTTAGGAACCTAGATCCCACTGAAGTACAACCCTTACACACACTGGACACAGAGATCAGTCTATGGTGGATACAAGCTGTGTGAAGATGTAGATGTCTCCCTTCTCTTCCCAATATATTATATTTCTCACAGAATCATTAAATCAAAGAATAATTAAGGTTGGAAAGGATGTCCCTGATCACTGAGCCCAATCATTAACCTGGCACTTCCAGGCCCACCACTGCTGCTTTTATGTGCCTGGCTCTGAACAGAAAAATGCAACAGATTATTCTCTAAAAGGGTAAGAGGAGTGATAGACCTTACAGAGTGCAGACAGGCATGGCTGGAGCCACTGCCTTCCTGCACACAGAAATTCATGTTCAGAGAGTTGTCCCAGGTAGCAGAGGTTGTTTTGGTTGGAACTACAGCACTGTGGGCTTCCTCTCCTCCACACTGAAACAGCACTTGGAGATCTGCTGAGGTACCCCCAGCCCCAGTAATTTATGGGGAAACTTCACAGTGGTGTGTAACCAAGTGCCTCTAGGGTTGTCACTGCTAATAAAAAAGATGACAGACTTCAAACCAATGCTGCAAGGCCTCTGTACTGGGGTTTGTCAGGCTTGCTGTGTCTGGTTGTGTCTAGACTGTGCCTTGAGCCTTGGTTTAGATTACAGCTGTTGCCTAGGGAGGACCCCATCTACTTGGTCTTTTTACTTTGCTTTGTACAAGTGTGTGGTGTAAAGCCTATTGCTAAAATAATTTGGATATATTATCTTAGAGTGACAGCTTGTGTTAACAAATACTTAATCTCTTTAGAATGAACAACCTATGACTCAAGAATAATGATGCGGTGCAGAGTGCAAGTAAGAAGAGATAGCATAGCTTTGAAAGTGTAAGGAATGGATTATACCAGAGGCTCTACAGTTATACAAAGCTCAGCAATGTTCTGTTCCAGACTGTTAAAGGAATGAGACTTGAAGAGCTGGGTAAGAAAAGCTTTAAGCATAATAAAATTAAAAAGGATCAAATATCCAATAAAATTTAAATATTCAATATAAAGTCAGATGAAATGTAGACCTGTAGACCAATAAAGAAAGATAGGGTGCAGAGTATACTCAAAATATAAAAATCACCTCAACTGAACCCAAGGAAGAGAATAAACAAACTCAGCATCTGCATTGCAGTCCTCTGAATTTTGGGTGCTGAGGATTTGATGAAACCTACCCTGTTTCCCTTTCTCTTAAGAAAAACTGCTGGCATTGACTTTAAGACCCAGGAGAACAAAATGTTGAGCAAAACTTCAAAAGACAGAAGTATAAGAAAAATGTATATAATAATCTTAATGTTAATTGATTAAGATTTTCCTGTATTAAATACATAATTTGGTCTGGTCTGTGACTTTGTGCAACACAGCAACAATAACAAGAGTTTCCTCTACTTTTATTAGATTTTTTAGACTTTAATTAAGCCAACGATGAATTCTCAACTTTGCATATGTTTTTTTTCCTAAAAGTTTCTGATACAACAGATGAAGCTTACACAGTGAAAATGTCAGTAAACCATTGTTCTGGTTTTGGCTGGTTTATATTTAATTTTCTCCATAGTAGCTGATATGAAGCTCTGCTTTGGATTGTCCTGGACAATGTTGACAAAACAGGGATGTTCTGTTACTGCTGAGAAGGGTTTATACAGAGTCAAGGCCTTTTCTGCTCCTCACCCCACCGTTGGGGATTCTGGGGGATAACCAAGAGTTAGGAGGGATCACGGCCAGGACAGCTGACCCAACCATATGGTGTCATGTACAGCATATAAATCTAGGGAAGAAGGAAGAGGGGGACATTCAGGGTCATGGCATTTGTCTTCCCAAGTCACTGTTACACATGATGGGATCCTGCTGTCCTGGAGAGGGCTGAACACCTGCCTGCCCATGGGAAGTGATGAATTAATTCCTTGGTTTGCTTTGCTTGTGTGCTCAGCTTTTGTTCTCCTATTAAACTTCTTTTATATCAGCTCATGAGTTTTACTGTTCCCATTCTCCTTGCCATTCTATAAGGGTGGTTGAATGAGCAGCTGCCTGGGGGCTTAGTTGTCAGCTGGTGTTAAACCACAACAACCACTGTGTGAACATGCAGCCTCACTGAACATCCAAACTGCCTTGCCTTTTGCTCTCCAACAGTCATTCAAATATCAACCTTCTCAAAATCATAAACTACAAGGAGTAGGACAGTTCCACAAATCTCTCCCACCCTTCACATGAGTCCACAGATGGCTATTAATGAAGTCATACAGCGTGTATGAGGCAAAAGTTAACAGAGTTGGTCACCAAAGGCATTGGCCATATCTTTATTCCCCATCTTGTTGAGATATGTTCCCATTTTAAAATACACCATTAGTTCAGACAGCACTGGAGGTGAGCTCAGAATTTGGCTTTGCACACATCAGTCTTCCAACCAAATAAATGAAAAGACATCCAATACAGTACTCTAAGAAATACTGCCAAACAAATACATCTTCATAGTAATTAATCAAAACAGAAGTTGTGAAAATGAACATAATCACCAATAATTTCATCTGTCTGGCAAATTAAACCTTGGAAATGGTTAATAATTTTACATACTGAAGCTGTGCCACTGCAACACAAGTGACTGCAGCCTGTGGGGCCTAGAACAAACAAAATTTATGTTTATCAAACCAGAAACAGTGAGATTGCTGTAATTCTTCTGCTCCTCGCGGGCAGCTCATACGCAACCAGGACATGTGGGTTTTGCAGCTAACCTTCCACATGTCTATAAGTTCTGGGGGGTTGTTAGATGAGTCCAATATGAAGACAGACAAAATAAGGGGTAGATTACAATTTGAACTCTAATAATATGGGTAGTCAGAGAAAGAGACAGGCACAGTCCCTTTGAAGAGAAGCAAAAGGCTGATCACTGAAATAAGTATTTCTTTGGTGAATTCATTTCAGAGATGGAAAGTTGTCCCTGTAAGATAAGTAGAATAGTCAGGTGAAAAATGGTTAAAATGGTGACATGAAAGCAAGAAAATTAACTCTCCATTGTTGCAGGAGGTTGTTGTTGTTTATATTATGTAATAGTTTGTTATTGTTGAATTTGTTTAGGTAATGGTTTGTTCCGATATGTTCCCCTGAGTTTCAGCAGAGAATGGTTGCTCCTTGTTTGATGGATGGATTTCCCCTCCCCTTTCTAGCTCGTCTTTCCCTCTCTCTCCCCTGTCAATCCCCCAGAGACTTACCTTCTTCTCCAGAATGTTCCATACTCTTAGATTACTGATTGGTTTATTAACTAAAGTTCTGCCTCCCCTATTCATATACTGGATGTTAGTATTGTCAATTGTATTGTAAACCCTCCCCTGGTTGTACCCTATTGGTCCTTTCCCTGAACTCCACCCACTCCCTGAGCCCTTTATCCGTCCCTGCTCCCACAGTATTTTGTCTCTCTGACCCAGACCTCCCATTGGCAAATAAACCTTTGCTGGTACATGGTTCTGGTTGAGAGTCAACCTCCTTTCTTTGCCTGAACGCGTCTCTATAGCTTGCCATACGTGGCCATTGCTTGCTTACCACAAGCCAACTGGGATCTCAAGCCGAGACTTCCTCATTTTGGCGTGGTGCTTTGTGCAGCCGAGCTCACAGGCATACGCGTCACTCCATTATGTTGGATAACAGACAACTTGTTAACCCTGATGGGTAGGTAAATGTGGGGAGCAGAGAACCCTCTGCATAGTCACATCTGAAGACTTTGCTTTCCCAGAGCAGTTAATCCACAAGTCCCATAAACTGCCCATGGATGCAACTCACTGTTGGCTCTGTCAAGAGTTAGGGAAATGTAGTTCCAATCAATTTCATTTGACTTTGGTTTTCCACCTAACTGTGGAAGGTGGTTGATAACAAAACTACTGAGAGGAAGATAGGTGGGGATTTTTAAAGGAAATAGTTGAGTTATCTACAACATTGCAGGAGAAAATGGGAATCCCTGTCTGTAACCTCATCCCTCCAATTTCCTTACATTTACAAATATGCATCATGATTTCCTCCTCTTGCTGCCAGTCTAGTTATCATTGGGCTGGAAGAAGCAAGAAGTGCCAGTTTCTCTCAGGCCATGCAGTTCCTTGAAATAGCAGGGAAGAGGTCTGGGTGATGCTGAATGTAGGCCAGCTCCTAGGACATGAAGATTGCTTTCTAAAATGGTACCATTCAAGTGAGGGGAAAAGGAGGTGGAGCTGACAATCAAACGTGGCAACATCCTTAAGTAGTGTCAGATATGTAGTCATACACCCTCTGCAGACTTTCTACATCAGGCCAATTCTCAATATAACACCTGTGACTGGGTTCTATTTTTGTGAAGCTTTAGTAGCTTAGTGGAGTAAAATGCTCCAAGGAACATGCTCCATGGATAACATTAATGTTAACGTTAGGCTTAATTGCTTTATATAGCTTTCAAAATAAGCTTCCCCAGAAAAACTCTTCGATTTGTTGCAGAGTGTGGATGCCCTTTTATATCCAATGAAAAAGATACAAATCACCCAGTAGACTGATTTCAGACTGAGGCAATGATTTTAGAATCCTCATTGATAAAAGTGATGTAGAAAGGTTTTCCAGTAACACCACAGGATAAAAATGTGAAGGATATGGTTCAGTTTGTCATGTGTTTATTTTTAAAAATGACCGTGTTGTCAATTTAGCAGTTGGTCTGCCATGATTAGTGGTTACATTCTTTACTTTGCAAGAGAAAAGTCAGTTTATTTCCACTGTTGATAAACTGGGAAGGACAGGGGATCGATTCTGCCAGTGTCTCAGGAAAAGCATAGATATGCCAAATTTCCATTTGCTATTTATGCTTTATGTGAATCACTTTAAGCTTGGTTTCTTCAGTTGGTTTTGTCTTGTAGCTGAGGAATACCATTAATACAGCCAGTGCCAGTCCAACCATTTCTCAACTCTGAATGAGACTCTTATCATCAAAAGAATTTTTAATGGTACAAGAAATTGGCATTTTTTACATTTTTTCAAGATATTGAACCTTGCGATAATTATTTGGATCATATTTTAAAGACCTTACCATGATCAGGAAGGCTAGATTTTTTTTTTAATGATTGTTGATATTTATATTAAAATACCAAAAAATAACACACCACATGTTGTAACTATAGCAATAAAATATCAAGATTAGGCAAAATGATTCTCTTTTCCTTTTAATTTTTCTTCTCTTTTTCTGCAGAGAATCTATAATAGAGAGAGCTGCATCAAAACCTGCAGTCTTAAGTCTTTATTTGTTTCTAGTCTGACATTGCATTTCCCAGGGCAAGATATAGGAATAGACTTCAGGATTCAGCCCTTCATTTCTCCCACAAAACCAAAAAACCCATGATTGAAGATATTTGAGAAGCCAGCACACAAATCTTTCATTTCACATCCCCTAAAAAGTACTCCCCAGTGGAAGAGAGTGTCCTGTTAAAAGTTTTCAGCACCAAAACCCAGACCTGTCAGGGGAATCCATTAGTGCATTTTGGTGTTAATGAATTTGGACGTGCTGGGTGGAAGACAAAGAAGCCTAGCAATGGATAGACTCTCAGACACTTAAATGGTCATTCACATATGCCTTTTCTTAATTTTACAGTTGTAATCTCATGCTGGTCTTTTAACCACTTTGAACTACAGAGACATATTCTGTCTTCTTTTTTACCTGTAAAATTTTATTGAAGGCGAAGTGATTGAATGGACTTGAACAGACCAAAGAGAACATTTTCACTTAAATATAGAACAATGTCAGTTAAGCATAACTTTTATTATTTGGGTGTTGTTTAAATGGGTGTATTTACCTGGGAGAACCTTGTTCACCTAAGTTTTGAATAAATAAGTTACTTGAAAAGCACAAGACAATATTATCCTCAAAATACCCTAAATCTAAGAACGTACAAGTCTGAAGTCTTTTGATTGTTTGTCATATATAAATAGTACAGGTAATATCCATCAAATAATCGAATGATAGACAAAATATATGGTAAACCCAGGTGTTAGATGCTACAGGCAAGGCAGCAAGAAATTATTGAAATCCTCAATGCTCCAAACAGATGTGGAAAATGCAATTTGGCTTGCTTTGGGTATACAAAAATAAACCGATGCACTAAAAATATTTGAATAATTCAAGTGTTTACTCAGTATTAACAAGCAACAAATTGATTAACAGGAAGCAGTAAGTATATGCAACACGTCTGATGAAAGTGGATTCTTTTTGGCAGCTCTGGTGAGTGATGCTTGACACTGAAGTCAATATTTTACTTTGAAATTTGTGTTGCTTGCACTTTTCTATACAGAAATTTTGTCCATAGCAGGGAGGTTGGAGTGGATTAAAGATCCCTTCCAACCCAAAGCTTTCTGTGACTCCAAATAAAGCAGAGATATATAGCAGAATTCATATCTTAAGGAGAATATGACTTTTCGTAGCATATGATTGTTTCTTGCAGCATTAACATTTCTTATGCATTGGTCAGTACAGGTTCCTTGCTGACCAAGCAGACAATATACATTGTTTTCTGATGTTTCTCTTTCCACAGTTACTGTATTTCCATGTTCTAAAAAAACTGAAATTGGGAGCTATAATATGTCCAAATAATCATATTTTCATCTTGGTTTTTGTTGAGCAAGGACCTTAAATTTCACTGCAGAAGACATGGTCTTGAAAATAATTTTAAGTGAAAAAAATGAGTTTTGTCAATAAAATACTTCCAAAGGTATGTTCAAGTGCTCCAGTGGGCTTAACATTCTTTAAGGAGATGAAGCCTCAGACCCTGAGAGATTTGCTGTTCCCAGGAAGGGTAGGAATTCACAGCTCTCCCAGAAGAGCTTGGCCTGGTGAGACAGAAGCTCCCAGAAGGAACCATCCTGGTGGCCCAGACACTGTGCAGGAGTGGGGGCTCAGGGCTGCTGTTGCGGTGTGCTTATCTGGATGTTTTGATTGTTGTATTCAGTTGTATTCAGTTGTTTCCCCCTGTTTCCCCCTGTTCATTCCTGCTCCCCCGTACCCTTTTGGAACATTCCCTTGCCTGTCACCCAGTTTCCTCCTCCATGGTGTTACCTTACTCCTGCCCCCCACTTGGCAATCGTACCCAGACCCCTCTTTCCTTCTGGAAAGGTCCTTGCTACTCGGTTGCCAGTTGGATAATTCAAATATAACCTTTCCCTCCGTTCTCCCTAATGGTTTTTCTCATGTCCATTTACCCTGAACTCCACCCCTGAGGTCATTTGATTGGACTCACGACCCTCTCCTCCCCCTGAATCCTCCCCCTTTATAACCTTGTTGTGTCGCCAGAGCTCCTTGCCTTTTTGGGTTCACTCCCTTCAACTGGCAGGAGCCTTGGTGCCCGAACAAACGGGTTGAATTCGCGAACCCAGGAGGTCTCCTCGCTATTCTTTGCCTCTGCCTGCGCTGGTAACAGCATTTGGCTCAGAAGCATAAGGCTTTGCTGCGAGCCTTGCTCAGGGTGAGCTGGTCATTTTGAGGAGGACAGCTGCTCTAGGCGCAGTCACTGCCTGCCAGGCGACAGTGAGCCGTGTCAGGCTGCCACAGGATCTCTCTTGCTGCACACCCCAGGGAGCTGCCTGGGACATGAAGTCCTGGAGAGCCCTGACTCCACAAGGAGCCCAAAGCATGGCCAGTCGAGCAACCAGCACAACTGATCAGGCATGGATTCATTTAATCCTCAAGCAAACATCTGTGCTGATCAGATAAACCACTTGGTCAGTTTCGTTGACTACCCTGACTATGTGTCAGTAACCACCATGTCAGCCCATGAAATTTGCTGCTGTGTGGTACCTACATGGCTGGGTTTGATAAAAGGTCAATGCTGGGGTAGAGCTACATCTAAACTCTGAGCCACTCTTCAGCTATGGGTGAGAACTCAGGTAAAACAGGTCCTCCCTGATTTTACAGCTACATGTGAAAAAAGCTGGATGATATTTATTTCTTTCAAAGCCTGTGATTAGAAATCCATCTTTGGAAATGGTTTAAAAGGTCTCACAGGGTCTCTGTTTTATGAAGCAGGAGACTTTTCAGACATACTTATTCAATCCAAGTTTAAGGTAAACTTATTCCGCCTGGGACAGACACCTCATATTCATGCCATGGAAATGGTTCCATTGTAATAATATGTAAAGGGATATATGTTTTAGTCCAGTCACCAAATTATCATCAAATTTCATCTGTCTCAAGAACTGGAGTACCAAGGACTGCCAAGTACGCAGATCAGGAAGTGTCTGAGGGAGGGGAACCAGGTAGAGCCAGCATTTATCAATAGTTCCTGAGGTAATGTTGCTCTTGTTGATAAAGGAAAAAAATTAAGGTCCTCATAACAAGTTCTCTTAATCCTAAAGGGTGGTGTAAAGACCTTAGTAGTGACAAATAGAAGAACTATTACATCAATAAAGACTTATAAGCAAACATTAGTGGGAGAAATAACAAAAGACAAAGATGACTCCTCCCAGTCTGGCCCTCTCCTTCTTTCTTTATAGGTACTCAGTGGTCTATGTACTTATGTAACTTTACTGTCTTGCTTCTTTAAAAGTGCATCTGTGAAAATTAAGATATGGGTTGACTTCTGTAATTTGGCTTGACGTGACATGATAGATGGAACATCACACACACCTTGCTTTGACAGGGAAACCTGCTATGCAGCTTGGAAAGGTGGTGCACAGCCAAATGTTTACTCTGAAAAGCTTGAGTAAAGACTGGGGAGGATCAGTGGGAATACTATAGGCTGTATGGTCAGCAAAATGGAAAAGCTGATAAACCCTCAGATCTGTGCAAGAATGAGCAAATAGTCCTTAGAGATGAAGCACTTAAAATGTCATTTTCTGGCTTACCAGATTTTTAGTTGAGCAAAAGCTTACTGGGATTTTTAAGCAGGTATTAAATCAAGATTCGGACCACATTCTTTGAATTAGGAAGTGATATGAGCGGTGTTTTTTCTATTCCTGGTGCTTTCTGTCTACTGGAAAAATAAAAGTTGGAGTAAATATTGATAAATCCCCTCTGAATTGCATTTGTCTGGACAGAAACGCATGCATTTGCTTGAAAAATACAATTATATTTTGAAGAAATAAATTGAAAAAAATGCTATGGAGTTCCATACCCTTTATCAATTTCATAATGAAATTCTCTAACTTTTCTTATAAATCCAGTTTTCATTATTATTTTTCTTAGAGTAAGACAGAAATATTGATTCTGGTGTTTCACAGCTTTTTAAGATGTTTCTTTTTATTTTTCAGCATCAGCATCAAAGTTTCATAAAGATGTGAGCAACTCATTTATGCCCTCAGGGTTTTTTTTCTTAATAAGCTTCTGCAGTAACTAATTGGAAAGCAGACACGTGTTCTTCTGTTTTTTTGTTGTTTTTTTTTTTTCTATACATTGATCATTTCTATGCTGAACAAGTTCTTGTAAGCAGAATACTGAGATAATGCCATAATTCCTTTGAGGTCCTGCAAAACATAATCTGCTGTGCAAAGAAGACAGTTCTGAAATAGTTGTTTTCTAAATTAAGCTGCTTCAGGATGTAGCAACAACAATGAAGACTTTCCCATCAGTTAAATAGATGTTATTCTGATTTTCTTTTGTCTTTCCACCACTGTTTCCTTCTATCCTTTCCACTAATCACACAGTTATAATTAAGGTTGGGAAAGCTGTAGACAAAGTAATCTAAGTTTCCATCCCATATGAGATTTAAATGTAGAAGTAATAATTTGATCACACATAAATCCAACTGGCATTTTAAAATTCACACTCATTCACATCTCAGAGTTAGTTGAAGGACTTTTTATCAGCTGACACCTGATTTTAAGGTTTTTAAGTATTAATGGAAAATGTAAAACCTGTATTATTTGTTTTAGGACAGTCATAGTGAAACCAGCTAAACACAAGCTCCAAGATCTAGGAGTGTAGTAGTTAAAAATTAGAAACTAACCCACCAAACAAGTAAAAAAACCCAAAAAATCCAAACAACAAAAACAAAAGAAAGAAATTCCACACTCCCAAGTTTCTGAAACTACTTTGCCAATTTCGTCAGATGGTACAAGTCTGATTCTCTTTGATGCCTTTATTTTAATTGTACAGGACTAAATGAATCAGGTTGCCATATGTTCTGTCTTTATTTTGTGAATGGAGGAAGGACACCCCATTTGGAACTAGGATTGTGTGATCACTCAACTATGTAAAGAGAAGAGCAGAACTAAGACATAATACTTACTTTTCACTCCTAGACTTCTGAAATAGCTATTTAATGAGGAAGAGGATATTATTTCTAACTTACATCTTCCTATTTTAATTCTTTAGCATTGCTCAAATTATTGGTGTGTCTGCTCCATCCTAAACCACATCTTGGGACAATCTTCACTTCTGTTCTCAGCCTCTTTCTTCTCCAGTACTTGTTCTTTTGATGTTTTTCTGTGCAGAGATGGATTCTCCGTCACTGAGGTGGCATTTCCAGGATATTAGTGAAGATGAAAAGAGAAGAAATAGTTGTTCCATCCTTAAACTCACATTATTAGGTACTCTGATATAAACAAACTTTAGTCTGTTTGAATTTTTTTAACAATCTTTACACCTTTGTCAATCATCTGTCACCCATGTTCTCATGTCTATCCCTTTCCTGACTCTCCTCTTTGCACAACTCTCTTATGTGCCAAATAAAAAACAAATCAGCATGCATGTATTCATTTTCTTCCTTTTGTAATTTCTCTGAAATTCTCCACCATCATTCAGGGTTGCCATCTTTGAAAGCACCATCAACACCAATATCTCTTTTCCTTCATCTTGTCATCAGATATTATTGTTCATTTTTTCCTCCCCCTCCTCCGTCCCTTCTCCCCTTTGTCTCTCTTTCTCAGATAAATATTTATTTTTTCTTTTCTTGGGCAGCCTAGCATACTTTTAGCAAATTTCCTAATAAATTGAATCTCTATGGCTGTGTAGTATGCCTTCTGCTCTATCAGCCTTTTCTCTTTGTGCACCAGTCTGCAGGTTTTCCCTCTTCAAAGTCTTTCTTTAAATTCCTTTCTTTCATTAAAATGATGTGTTTTAGCTGGACACAGAAATAAGTGCATAGAAAGGTTCATTAATAAGTACTCAAACACCTTCTGGGGATAAGAGCTACAAAGTGTTGGGTATGGATTATATTTCCAGTTTATTTGAACTATAGTGCAATCAATCCATCATGGCCTTGAGGAAAGAAGGGAAAGTTACAGATCTGAAGAAATGGCTATAATGGAATAGACAGTTCATAGCAATGACGCAAGGTTTAGAAGGCACCTTGAACATGTCTGTTGTGTCTGTCAGATCTCCCTTTCAGAGCAAGAAAAAAAAAAATCCTAAAGAAATTAAGGCTCTATTTGGTGATATCTCTGGACATATATATTGTTTGCAATATAGGCTTACTTGAACTGGTATGCAGCATTTTCAGTCATGTAGCTTCAGGCAATAATTTTTAAAGGCAAGGACACTTATATTAAAAAATAGGATAGTGTCAGACCAGGGTTATCAGCAATCTCAAAATATTTATAAATGTTTTACATGCACATCCCTGCAGAGACAATTTAAAAAAGGTGAAAGAGATAAACAGCCATGTGATAAACTACACTATCATCTGCCTTCAAGATTTCTGAACTGAGAGTTATAATTCACTACTCTTTAGAACTGCAGTCCTCAAGGTTGGATGAGCTTTTCTGCCACAGCTGATCTCCACAATCTATTCAGAATATGACTTTCATGGCTGAAAACGCAAAACATTGCATGCTACAGGTTTTGCACAGGTATTGCCTGAACCACGCTCACATGGGATCTGCAAGAACGTCTTTCTAGCACAGATAATAAGAGGGTCTTTTCTTCTTACTGCACCTGCTTATTTCAGAGAACAGAATCAGGTACTGCTTAAATAGGTAGATGGGTTGCTACAACTCAGAACTGAATCAGGTACTCCTGAATTAGAATGGTGGGTTACTACAGCTGCCCGATACGAAAGCATTAATCTTGTTCTGCTGTAGTTATATATTTTGTGACACACAGGCAGGGTTTACTGCACACAAGCACTGAGGGCAGAGCTGTTGCCTTGGTTTTAATGTCATTACAAAATTAATAGAAAGGACTGCAGAGCCCAAACTGCTGTGTATATTTATCATGAGGACTAGGCTTTCAGATTTACTAAAACAGTTTAGATTGCATGTGTTTCCCCTTGAATTGGAACAGGAAGACTTATATTACACTGTCAAAGTATTATTTTTACAAACCTTCTTGTTTATTGGTCTTCTTCACCATGCATATAATGTCAGTTTAGCCTGTTTGTATTCCACCTACTGTTATGTGAAATTATTGCATGGATGGAGTGAATTTCGAATAAAATATGCATGAAATTAACTGTCTTCTTTCTCTCATTAACAGTAATAGCACTTACAGCAAACGATTCCCCATCCACTAGGATTTTTTTTTAAATAATAATAAATACTCAGCCCAATTTTATTAGAAAGCTCCATTTCCTCTACAATTTTTGCAAAACTTACATACAAGTGTGTGACTAAATGGCTTGCTGTTTCTGTGTTCGTTTGTGTGACTACTCACTTTGGCATGCTGATTTGAAATACTAATTGCAATAATTTCCGTTTCTCTTCCAGAATAAAGTGCTCTTCAGAAAGAGACTGTCAATTCCATCTTTTGTGGTTCTTTCAACACAGAATGAGAGCAGGAAAACCAAACCTGGGCAATCTCCCTGGAAGGAGTACCTTATTCCACTTTGCTTCAAATTTATATTAACTTATTTGAAACCTTTAAAAAGCTGAAAATATTGTGTCAAACTTCTACTTTTTGTGACAGGTTAAGCTTTACATTCAGATTACAAGGTGGATGGATATTTTGGGAAATCAAGTCATTCAGATGGAAAGAACTAGCTATGGTGATACCATGCTGTGCTGTTTTTGGCTGGTGTAGGGTCAATTTTCTGCACAGTAGCTGGTGTGGAACTATGTTTGGATTTTTGCTGAACACAGTGACAGTAACAGAACAGGGTTTACACAGAGCCAAGGCCTTTTCTGCTGTTTATGCTGCCATGCTGGCGAGGAGACTGGAAGTGCTTGGGATGTTGGAAGGAGTGACAGCCAGGACAGGTAACTCAAACTGATCAGAGAGATGTTCAATGCCATGTGACATCATGCTCAGGATATAAAGTGAGGGGAAGAATGAAGAAGTGAGGGGTACATTTGGAGTCACGGTATTTTTCTTCCCAAGTCACACCTGATGGAGCTCTGCTGTCCTGTAAATGGCAACACCTGCCTGCCCATGGAAAGCAGGGAATTCATTCCTTGTTTTGATTTGCTTATGTGAGCAGCTTTTTCTTTCCATATTACACTGTTTTTATCTCAACCCACAAGTTTTCTGGCTTTTTCCTTTCTGATTTTCTCCCTGATCTCACTGGTGGGGGAGTAAGTGAGTGGTTGCCTGGGGCTTGGCTACTGGTTGGGATTAAACTATGGCAAAGGTTCTCACAGTGATTTCAGAAGGGGGTAAATTGTGAGAGCCCTGTTCCTTTGGTAATGTCCATAGTCCACACAAAAAAGGGGAAAAAATATTTAATGTCCTGTGCCAGTCATGATTTGAACGGTGGCTGTTCTCTAACTGTGCCCGAGCATCAAATGAGCCCCATGGCAGGCGAGCCAAATGCTCACCTGAGAGAATTCTGAAGAAGCAGAAACATACTTCTCTTTTTGGCTCTAATAATATAAATCGCACTATCAAAAAGCCTAGGAGACTGTGTTTTGTTCTGGAGTCCCATCTCTCAGGCACAGATCACTAATTTGTCATTCTTAAGGAACATATAAGTAGAAGTGTGGATGAGCAGACCTAGACCAATGGGGAGAACAAGTGAGCAAATTCTGGTTGGCGTATTTTAACATTTGTCAGTGGCTTGGAATAGAAGTTTTTACTGGCTTTTGGTTCTGTGGAGCAGAAGCTTGGTCGTGCATTTGAGAATATAGGACTTAGTAGGCACTGCTGCCATATGACGAGCCCTTCAGAATTCAAATACATGGCACTAGAAAGATGGTGAGCAGCAAAGTGTTTACCAGTTAAACCAGTCAAGTGAAGTTCCTTGTTTTATGAGGTTCTTACTACATTCAAGTTTTAAAATATGAGTTTTGCCAGTGTTATTAGGGCTTTAATTGTGCCTACACATGTAACAATAATATGGTGTGACGCAGCTCAAGCTGCCTGGTGGCAAGGCTACGCCGAAGGTGGACGTCCCAGAAAGGTGCCCAAAAAAGGCAGTAGCTCACCAGCCCACAGCAGCAAATGCTGAGCGAGATTGTAATCCAGAGGCATCGGCAAGAAGAGAGAGGCAGGAGAGGACCTTTAGCTCAGGGTTCC
>WEKY01027048.1:0-36774 GCA_013390045.1 Picathartes gymnocephalus | reverse complement strand
CTGTGATTCTGTGATTCTGTTCAAACTGCCTTCTACACTCAGGGCCATGGTCCAATGCAGTATATTTAACAGCTCAGAAATCAAAGGAGTAGCCAATAGGTTTTACTCTGTCACTTTAATATTCGGATATGCCTTGAGTGTTTTTCCTTGATAATGGAATTGTCTAGTGGTGTGCTTCAACTCATCATATGTGAGCCACCTTGGCACTTGTACACCATCTACCTGAACCACATTTGTATCATCATAGGCAGCCTGAAACTTAGTAGCTATAAAGATGTCCCATGAGTTGGTACAGCTGTTTTGTAACAGCCAACTCACAGCATTAATGTTGTTAGCAAAATATTTCTGAGTTGAATATATTCATTAATGAAAGAAATTTTTTGGTTTACAGCAGAGAAGAGGCAGTCCACTGCTTGAGAAGTACGTTAATGCACAACCCGGGTTACTGTTTTTGTTAGCATTTCTCTTTTTTATTGGTCAAATGAATGATCAATGTAAAGCAAGTTGCAGAACGAACTAAATCATTCCACAAGTAAGTAAAAATCTTGATTATGATCAGCTGTCAGCACAGAATTGTAAGAATATGAGAAGTAGTACCTAGTAAACTGGGCAACTTTAGAGCTGTCGTGGAGTCTAGTGAGGTTAAGCAAACCTTGCTGCAATTGAAATGCTTCCTCAGAGAAAAGAGAATGGATCGCCCTGTCCAGCACAGCTGTGTAAGGCAGCACAAACACAAAAGGATGTGTTTATCCACATATCCTTGTTTGACAATGCTTGTCCCAAGAAAGAGGTCAGCTAAGGCTCTGCTGCCCTTTCCTCTGCCAAGCATTCCATTGTGGTGCTGTCCCTAAACCAACAGACTCTTGGACACTCGAACCTTTACAAAAGGATATGAAGTCCAGGTCAGCTCACAGACCAAAACCTCTCATGCAATCACAGCATCCCATGCAGAGCTCAAGATTTAGTTCGCATCCATGCTGCTGTTCTTTTGTCAGTGGGAAGGAGCATTTTGATTGTTTCATGTTTGTCTTGCTCAGAGTGAGTGTCAGTGATTGCTCAGTTAGCTGCCACTGCAGACCTTGGTGCTGCATCAATGATCGTTTCTCTCTCAGTTGTCCTGTAGGACTGTGTTCTGCCCCCAGTCTGAAGAAAATTTAGGTGTCCATGGTATAAGCCAGCAGCCAGGGTGAGGCTGTGGATGGCCTTACTCACTGGCTCCTAAGGAGGCAGCAGGGTAACCAGAGCCTTACACCCAGCACACACACAGGGCAGGACAGGTGGCCACTGGCTGTAACTGGCTGTGCCACATGGGAGCCTAGTTACCAGCATCTCTCCCCACAGAGAAGCCTGTTTGTGGCAGCCTGTGACTAACATTGCCCGTGTCACCATGCCTGTTATGTTACCTCCCGTTACTCATTGGAAGTCTGCCCAGCATGTCCTTTCTCTCGGCACATGCTCCTAGGAAAAACAGCATTTTTCTTTTGCACGAAATAGGACAGACTAATCCCACAGACATCCTTCCACAAAGCCTTCCTCTCCTCTGAATAGCAGCCTGCTGAGATTCTTGACAATATTCCTGACGTGTCTCCTGCAGGAAAAGACTGCTGCAGAAAAGAAGTGTCACTGCACAGGGGCCCGTGCTATCATATTGACTTTGCAAAAAAGGACCGGGAGGCCTGGCAGACACCAAGTTGGCCGTGAGTCAGCAATGTGTCCTTGTGGCAAAGAAAGTCAGCAGCACAAGGGGATGCCTTAGAAAAAGCACTCCCAGCAGGAAAAGGGAGGTTTTCCTGCCTCTCTGCTGTGCACTGGTAGGACCACCAATGGAATGCTCTGTCTAGTTCTGGGCTTTCCAGTAGAAAAGAGATGTGGATGTACTGGAGCAGGACCAGAGAAGAGCCACAAAGACGATGAAGTGATTAAAGTATCTGTCATGAGAGGAGAGGCTCAGACACATGGTACTTGTTACCCTGAAGAGGAGAAAGTGCAGAGGGATCTTATCCATGTTCATAACCTTCTTGATGGCAGGGTAAAGAACAGATGGAGCTAGACTTTCTCCTGTTAATAGGCAAGAGGGAAGAGACACAACCTAAAATAGCATAAATTACATTTAAACATAAGAAAATACATTTTCTTATAGATAGGGAGGTAAATCCAAGTTGCCCAAAGAGGCTGTGGAGTGTCCATCCTTGGAAATATTCAAACCCCAAAAGGACATGGTCCCAGGCAACCTGCTGTAGCTGACTCTGATTGAAGTGAGGAGCTTGGAATAGAAAATCAGTGGAGGTCAGTTCCAATCTCAGCTTTTCTGTGCTCATACGTTATATCTAGAGGAGAATTTCAAGGGAGATGGAGACAGCAGGATTAATGCAGTTTATGTGCAAATAAAGTGCTGTGGTGTGAATTAAGCACTTGGAATGGGAGTGTATGGCATGCTTCACAGACTATTTCCATGCTGTATGGAGAGAAATGTTGCCTTATAGTGGCAGGCCCTTGAAAGTCTCTTTGTGTTTTCTGGAGGGGTGCAATTTGTACCACAAGATGCAGAAGGTTTCAGATTTTTGTTACCTGCTAAACCTTTTTTCTGGTGCTGCACAGCAGTCTGTAAGAGAAAAAGGATCTCAGTTCTTCAGAAAACCTTTTGGAAGGCTGTGACAAAAATACCAGTAGCAACAAGGATGTTTTCAAGGTTTATTTATTTTTGTCTTTTTTCAAAGAAAAGCTTTTGGAGCATTTGAATATTAATTAAACCAAAAATTATATCAAGTTACAGGTTTTATATAGTATTGCTGTATTTTCTCTTTTTCCTGCCTCCTGTTTTCACTTTTGGGAAACGGGAAGCTTTGTACTTGCTTGTAAGTCTCATGGCCCCTTTACCTTTTTCCTATTCCTTCATTTTGACCATTACTGTTGTTCAGGAAACAACACTGGTCACTGAGGCATATCTTTGTACTTTAAGCACTTTCCAATTTAATAATCATAGGAAGGAAAGTTTGCAAATGTAACCCTTTTGAAGTCTTCTTATTGTTTAAGTGTACAGGTTTTTAAATTTAACTGACTGGATCTGAAGCTTCTGGCTACAAGAGATGCAGAAAGTGTTTAAACTGCTTATGGCAAGCCTTGAGATGTTGAAATTTTGCATCTCTCGGAATAGTTTATACCACTGCTTTAATTTCTAAAGAACAGAAATTAAAGTATACTTGGTAAAATAGTTGTCTTTACCACTGAAAAACAACTGAGTCTGTATCACAAACATCCTGATGATATTCAAATAATGTGAATATCAGACAGGTAGCACCACCTTCTTTCCTCTACAGATCTGCTTTTATCATGCCACACTACTTGTTAATGTGGAAATAGAATCATAGAATCATAGAATGAAAGAGACCCATCAGGATCATTGAAGTCCAACTCCTGGCCTTGCACACAACAGCCCCAAAATCACAGCATGCACCGAAAATCATTGTCCAAACACTTCTCAAACTCCATTGGCTGGTGCTGTGACCACTTCCCTGGGGATCCTGTTCCAGTCCTCAACTACCCTCTGGTTGAAGAACCTTTTCCTAGTATCTAACCTAAGCCTCCCCTGACACAAATTTCTGATATTCCCTCAGGTCCTATTACTAGTCACCAGAGAGGAGACAAGTTCCTGGTCCTCTGCTTCCCCATGTGAGGAAGCTGCCATGAGGTCTCCCTTCAATCTCTTCTTCTCCAGGATGAACAAACCAAAATCTCAGCTGCTCCTGGTATTGCTTCCCCTCGAGACCCTTTACCATCCTCATGGGCCTCCTTTGGATGTTCCCCAATAGCTTATTGTCTTTTTTATATCGTGGCACCCAAAACTGCCCCCAGCACTCGGGGTGAGGCTGTCTGAGTGTGGACGCAAGAAGCTTGGGCAGAGAAAGACTCAGGCATATTTTTGCTGTCGTGTCTGGTTAGAAAACTTTCTCATGGATTCAGTGAAAGTTTTTCATGTTTCTGCAACTTTATTATGAGAATTTTTATCACAAGAATGAAAACATCCTTCACCTGGTGTTTGTTAGACTTCTTCAGGGTTAGCCAATACCTTTTAGGGGGTGTTAATATTGTTAACCAATAGTGTATGCTTGTATGATGCATCCTATATAAGACACGCATATTTGAAGTAAAACTGACTGAACTGGACTTTGTGTACTGGATTTTTATTCCGCTTTTCCCTGCCGTCCCCGGGAGAACAGCGACACCCCAGTGCAGAGCAGAGCGGGAGAATCCCCTCCCTTGCCNTCTGTGGGACTGCTTTCCAGCCTGTTATTGCCCAGTTTATACATACATCCAGGATTTCCCTGTACTCAGCTATTATTGGAATAGCTGAGTACCTCCTCTCGAAAGTCTCAGTGGGGAAATGCTTTGCCTAAGAGTTGTCCATCTACTGATTCTTTCTTATGCCCTTTGAGTGATATGATTTTGCAGATTATTTCATCATATCAAATGTCAGAGTTGCTGGAATAGTTGTTCTTTGAAACATTTATCAGACTAATAGTCAGTGCATCTTTAATACCCATTGGAATTGTATTGATAAAATACATAAGAATAAGGTAATATTCCACTGGGCGATTTCCTGGTAATCAGTACTACAGAGAGGAATCAAACTCTAGATATATTTCATAAATGGGTAGAACACATCATATCTACATACTTTATTCATTCTAAAAACAGGAGGATTTTGTACTAAATCCCTTTTTGCTCACAACCATTACCAGTGTAATAATATTTTTAAGGGTTTGTCATCTACAAAATTAAGAAAATTCACATAATTTCATGACAAGCATTTGTGATTTTCTTTTATTATGTTAGGAAAAAAATTCAATAATATGCATCAAAATCAGTAATGTATGATTAGAATGAAAACAGGTCATAACATTGTGCCAAAGATCCATACTTGGAGATGCTAGTGGACACATAGGAAAAAAAGACAGAGCATATTAGGTTTCTCATGTATTTCTTGAGAACAAGAGATGACGTCTTAAACTATCATGGGAACAAAGAAGCCCAGCTACATCCATGGAATAATAATGTACTGGAGTTTCAAACATTTGAGAGCTTTCAGGAAAAAATTGAAGTTTACTTGCTAAGCAAGACCAACAGACACAGGAATTATTTTAAAAGCTCTGTTTTTTCATAAAACTGCCATGGAGAAATCAGATCCTTGAGCATCACTTACAGGATTTTTCACAGAACTCAAAATGTTCTCAAATTTGAAGTGACTTCCACTTTAAACAAGAATTCAGAAACTCTTTTGCCTGGCAGTTCTGAGTCCTGGATCATCTGGATCATCCAGATATCCATGTTTCAGGCTTTGAATCTATACTCTGTGACAAGGCATAACTGCTCCTAGACAAAGTTAGATCTCCGTGAACATTCTGAAGTGGAAGCGAAAATCTCTGTGACTTTAGAGAACCTCTGAAACAAATTCAGTATTACATGAGGTACTCGTGGTGAGAGGACACCTCTGGTCATAGTGGATATGTACACCAAAAGCTTAGTAAAAAAAAATAAAACTTACATAGGCACCAATTAATACCCTGCATAGCAGAATCTTGTCCACAAGCATCTCCTCCAGACTGGGCATCTCAAAGCCAGTGTTTCAGACACAACATGAGTTTGTCAGCAGGGTAGAACCAGGGAATGCAATGAGCATAGCTCATGGCTTTCCATGTAATGGAATACGAAAAACTTGGAGCCCTGGCTGCAACTAGTTCTTCAAGTGAAAATCCTTTGACCCCTTCCTGGCCTGTGAGTGCCTCTATTCTCTGTGGGCTCAGTCTGCTTGGCTCAATCAACCAGTCTGAGAAGGGAAAGGAGCAAACACACTTGCTGCCATTTCCTCACCTGCAGGTGTGCCTTTGCTATGGAAGCTTCAGGAAATGGTATGACTTAGAGTAGCCTTTCCATTTGGAGAAAATGTTGAAGAGATGAGATTATACTACAACACTAGAGTAAAGGGGGTCTGTTTCTCAGGGGTAGACAAGCATTATTTCCAGCCCTTTTCTTATTAGGGATAACAATATCTACCAAAGAAGAGGATCATATTGCTTGGATTGTGTTTGATCAAGAAAAGGAATGGATGGTTAGCCCTAAACTCTTCAAACTCAGAGGAGTGTTGGATGTCTTCTGTGTCATCTGCCGACCCAGCCTCCTCAGTGCCCTCTTCAGTGACTTCCATGTACGCCTCATGGACGGCCTCAGATATCCTCAGGCTCTCTGCTGAAGAGATGCCCGAGAGATTGGCCGCAGGGCTGAACAGGTCAGTCATACCCAAGGATGTCAAGACAGATGTGAGGTTGTATTTCTCCTCAATCTTCATGCGTGGGAGGTACACTTTCACTTTCTTCTTTTCCATCACCTTGGAACTGGTCCACTCTGTAAGCTTTTCAAAGCTGATTTTGTTCTCAAGCTGCAAAAAGAGGCTGGGAATTAAATGCCTGGGATGAAAATCCAACTTCTTCCTACCATTCATTTCTATTAAGGCTAACATTAAAGTTAAACCCCAACCAGAATGGTTCCTGAAGTGCTTCCTATTGGCATTCTTCTTGCAGTTTATTAATTGTCTTTCCAGTACTGCCTGCCACTGTCCTTTTATTCAATTCTTTACCAGCTTGACACATCTCCTTTTGTCCTACTAATCTTGTATTTCATGAGGCACAACCCAACAGTTTCACAGCAGAGCAAACTAGTCAGCTTGTGAAAGACATTGCAAAAATGAGGCCATGAAAATATACCTATGATTGAGAGTACCTAACAAATGCAAACTCTTCTACATATTTAATAACTCTACTTTATAATTCAAAAATATTGCTGTAATAAGAATAATTGTTCATATAATGCAGACTGCATTGGTTTTTCCCTTTCTCAAGTACAGATAGGTAATTTTATAACACTGCCCTTATATTCATCCTCTTCTACAGGGCTACAGCAGCACTACACTGATTTACCTTCATTTTATAAAACCAAGTTCAGGACTGGCCTAAGAGGCTCTGCCTGAGAACTTGGACAGATTTTGTGCTCCCCTGCCTGCCCACCACAGCCATGGTGTGGGCAGCTGGAAAATCAATCGACACCAAAAGTTCTGACCCACTGAAGTCGTAGCTCTTCTGCTTGTCCTGCCAGGGCCATACCTGAGCCAGGCCAGAGATGTCATCAGGCAGCAGCACCAACAGGCTCAGCTCTTCGCTGGCATATGGAAGCTCCAGGATCTTAATTTTCTCTTCAGCCACTCTTGCCAGTTTGAAGGTGCTGTTCTGACACATCATTTGCACAGGTCTGCTCTCTTGCTGCAAAAACAGAAATGGGAGATGATGTGATGCCGGAGCAAATCTTTTTCTTTGGTCAGACAAATGTTCAAGGCATTTGGAAGGACAGGACTCAATCTTCAATCATGCTGCCTTTGGAGAAGGGCTGTGTCTCCATTTTTGTCTCATCTGGTGGTGTGCTCTGTCAGACACAGCTTTTGTAAATCTGACAGTGTGGGACCCAGGTAACTCACGCAGCCAATGTAAATACACCCAGCCAGAATTGTAAATACAACAAATGCACAGCTGGCCAGAAGCTCTGTCTGTGCCCCCCACCTCTGTCACATTGAAGGGCACTTCCTGAGTGTCTTCTTTTTTAAATGGGGTCTTCCATATCCCCTTGAAGTAAATGGCATTCACAAGGACCAGTGCAGTCTGAGGATTAACAGAGGTTGGCTCAAGGAAATCCTGGATCTGTCCTTTAAGAAAGAAGCAGGGCACAGAGTGGTAAGTTTCATAGCAGTAGTCTTGCTTTTCAGAAGTCAACCAATATACTGCTCCTCCACTTGACTTTTCCTTCTCCAAAAGTCCGCACATGGAATTAAGTTTCATAAGAATGATTTAATAATACACCGAAAGACTGGCATCTAGCCAAACACTTGTGCAAGAAGACAGGTAGGTTCAAGAGTGTTATAGCTTCCCAGGAATATTTCTAACCAGTGCTTGGAAAAAAAAAATTATGTAGAAAAGAAGGAAAGGGAAGCTCCTACATAGATTTTCTCTTTCTCAATGTGTTTGTTTCTCACAATTCATTCTAGGTTTTTCCTCCCACCCCTACAAAATAAATGCACACAAGATTCTGAATCATTTATTTCCCATCAGCTTAGTGTGCATTACTTTCTCCCCTGGAAGCCCACTTCTTACCCATCCAGAACATCCTTGTAAAAATATGCCAATATTCTAGAGAAGCTGGGACTAACCTTGCATAGGTCAAACTTTCCAGATATAAAAAGTGTGTATATAAAATGTGCATATTAAGTGTGCATACCGTGACACCTCTACCTTTGCCAGATGTATTTAAAACATCCTGTCACTGCCACACAGGTGCAATAGAGTCATCCCTTTCCACAGAAAATATGCAGCTGATGGGGACAGGAAGAGGAAATTTCTCCCCTAATGTTTAGTCTTTTCAGAAGCTGCTAAAATACCGTTGTCAGGAGTAAGAATATTTCATAATCTTGTCTGACTTACCATTTGTCTGATTTTTCACCCAGGAATTAATGCGCTGTCTGGCTTGATTTGATGCTGTTTTGAAGTTGACCATTTCTAGACCAGATCTGTACAGTTTCTTCACACATTTTAAGTAAATCTGTAAAGACACCAATTGTAGCCACCAAATTGCTAATTTTTTTTGAAACAGTATGAAAGCTAAATAAAATATGGCTTAAAGGGCTTTTATCGTGATGTCATGGTAAGGTGGCATATTATTGCCTATTTCCTGAAGGAATTCACTATAGCTGAGCCAGAAAAATTATTTTGTTTCATGACAATTTCTGTTCTGACATTTTTATTACTTGACCAGTTCAGAGCATATATTACAAGTGTTTAAATATTTTCTGGAAGAGAGCCTGATCCAAAGTTTCAGGTTCGTTTCACTCTATTTTATTATCTTTAGGTCCCATTCCTTTTTTTAAAAGCATTTTTCCTTACTTTTAGATATAAGAAATTCCTTTGATTTAGAATATTTGTATCTTTTGTTTTGAAAATGTGAAAGAAAGATTTTGACACTTTCAAAAGTTTTGAGGTGAGTTTTCAAGTGAAGAAATATGCCAAAGTCAAATTATTTCCTGGAAAAAAGAAACAAACAAACAAACAAGCAACCAATTAAAATGAAATGCTTTGGGGGAGCAAGTGGAGAGTGTGGCATTACATTGCTAATAATTCTGTTTATTACTCCATTCGTTTTTTAATAGTGCCATATTTTTGCCTCAAATCACTTTCCATTTAGACTGTTGGCAGGGCCATGGCAAAGGGAAAAGCCATGTAAATCCACACCAGTGGGGACCACTGGATTAACAGATCACCTACTCTGGCCAGTCCTCTTGGATTACAGAATTATGCAGGGTTTAGCAAGAGGTCACTTACCGGTAGGATCTGGCTTGTCTTTTCAGCATAGAGTCTGTTGGCAATGTGGAGTGAATAATTGGCTTCTGGTGCAGTGATATCAGAGAGAATTTCTTTAAACAGTAGGTGGATATTCACAGACTTACCACACTGAATTGTTGATAAGAAGACAAAAAAGCATAGCTGTTAGGTTATTTTATGAAAAAGAGGATTATTTATAAGGTACAAATGCCGTGGGAAAACACACAGTGTTTAAACACTTGCAAATGAACATGTAATACAGTCTAAGAATTCCATGGGAGGGATGTTCAGTATTAGCAGCTAATGATGTAGAATTCATTCACAGCCTATGATGCCACTCATTCTAGTAGTAACAAGCAGAAAACCTCACTGACGAATCTGAAATCACATAGCTTGGGAATGAGGTGGCAAAAAGAAAAATGTAGGTATTAACTATTGCAGTTGGTGACTTGTCATAGGTACAGAGGCTCTAATACCCAGCTGCAGCTTGCATTTTCACGGTCTTTTTTTGCAGAGCTGCAGATGGAAGAAGAGAGCTAGATGGCAAGGGAGTCAGGAAGTGTTTTGTAATACAGCAAAAAAATGGATCATCTGTCTCAAGTCCCAAAAATGGTGACACAGGCTAAAAGCATGTAAGAAAACTGCACAATGATAAACAGTAGGTAGGGCTTTATTTTTTGAGAATAATTGTGTTGAACAACTCCTTTCTAAATGCTTAGCAAGTCCCTAAATGCTGTAGCTTTAGATACTACCTTTATCAAAAAAAAGACTTGTCTTTTTTGAAGTCCCACCTTGTGCTTTGGATCCCAAGTGAATGGGGACAGACCAGGCTTCACATCTTTTGTTATCTTTACAGAGGCAGCAAATTAACATGGAGCAAAGCATGCAAGTGTTATCAAGGTACTGGGGGCCCTAATGGTTCTTTTGGGGTAGCAGTGGGAATTGGAGGCTGGAAAACTCCCTGTAGCTTTGTAAGAGTGTGGTTACTTTCCATCCTTTGAGAATTCTGAGCTCTTTTCTACTGAAGCATCTTCCTATCCCACTTTGGGGTCCCAGCTGCAAGTCTGCCTACTGTACCCTGCCTCCAGGTACTGAGACCCTTTCAGGTGCTGTACCCCAGCAGCACTTGCAGGTGCGGAGTTCATTTACACAAAATTGTATCCTGGTTCCCAAATCACCCTATTCTGTCCTGTCCCTTGCAATATGTGCAGCCTGTCTTCTTTTTCTGGTGGTGTTTTGGGGGGTTTTCTGTTTGTGTGTTTGTTTTTGTTGTTGGTTGTTTGCTTGTCAATTGTTTTGTTGCTGTTGTTCTTTGGACTTTGGTGGTTTGTTGTATTATCTTTAAACTTACATCTCTTAAATTAGGAGAATTAGCAAAGGTTTGGCAAGGTGTTGAACCTACTAAAAGCACAATCAGAACAGTCTTTTCTCAGGAAAAGGATGTGAAAGAGAAATTAATGTACCTTAGATTTCTGTACCTTGGTCTGGGTACTTCCAAGTCCTGCAATTTTATCAAAGTGAAGAACCTGCAATTGAAAGCAGAAATTAGGTATGTGAAGTCCACTGACAGTCCCTAATATTTGTGCTAAAACTTTGTCGTTTTCACTAACAAAGTATAATTATCACATGGATGAACTGAGAAATTTCATGTGAGCTTTAAACCAGGTGCCATACTGAAAATTTGTGACTGTGACCTTCAGTTTAGATCCCTTTTTTCCTGTCAATGGCATTCAGTCTGTAAATCAGCTACAGCCTTACTGCATTGTATTTATAACTCTGACTCTTGTTTTCTGAACGTTTCATCTTTTGTATGTTTGAAGTTCTCCTTTCCACTTGGAAGGAATCGGGTCTGTGATATAATATAAACTGAAGCAAGAAACCTGCCTTAACCATTCTCTAAAACTCCTCTTAATGAAAACCAAAGGCTATTCTTGTCCTTCGTGGGGAAATGCAATAAGTGAAAAGTAGCTCTAGAACCAAATCTCACCATTTGGAAAGCCATTCTTTTGCTAGGCAGGTTTGGAAGATACAAATATATAATCTGCTGCCTCTTTGAATGGGATCAAAGAGAGTTTGTACCCATTTATGTAACTTACCTTCTCCATCTGATACTCAGTGTTATTTCTTGCTCCCAGATAGACCATGGCTAAGGCTGCAATCATGCTCAGGGGGCAATAGAAGATATTGTCATTGGGATGGTGAAATTTCACCTCTTTGAATACATCAAAACAAAATTCTGCATTCGCTGCACTGATGGAGCCCATTGTGAAATCAGCGTTACCTAAAGCAAACAGAAATATGACTTTTAGGTCATGATATGTTGTGCTGATTTTTAAAAGTACTGCCAATAGCCCAGAAACTACCAGTTCATTGCTGGTTTGTGATCCTGAATCAGTGAATGATGTGAAGGCTACGAAGTCTGTGATCATTAGAAATTCCTGATCCATTGGCATTCAAACGCACTTTTGTTTTCTTTCAGCAAGATACTATCAGCAAGGTACTTGCCTTTTAGGAAATAGAAAGTTTCATCCACCCTTCAATATGATAAATACAACATTGAATGAATGAGTTTCCCCATGGCCATCCAGAGGGCTCTGAATGGTGTTTGGAGGTAATGCAAACTTAATATTTCATTTCTCCTGTGGCTGCTATCAATCTTTAAATCAAATGTAGCCAACTCACTAGACGCTTTTTGTACTTCTTACTGTGGCTTAGTACAACCAGCCACAAATTTGGAGGCTGCTTTCCTGTAATTTCTAGGAATCACAGAAGTACGTTGTTCTGTAAGACAGCTCTTTAGATGCTAACATATAAATTTAGGGTTTTCTTGTGGTTCTGTTTCAGACATTTAATCTCTGCTCATGGTTTTTAGCACAAGCATGCATATAATAGATATATATATGTATATATATATATGTATAAAATATATGGGTTTTGGCTGGGAGTGAGATTGAGAAAAATTAAATGCCTTTATTCCAAATTATTAAAATTATAAAATAATAGTTTTAATGTGACAAGAAGTTTTAAATTAAAAACTATTTCTACTCAATGCTGCGGTGCACAAGACACATATTTTGTACACCTAAAAGTATTTGACAGTCAAACAGTGTAAGATATATTGATAAGGCAAGGCAAAATTACTGTATATGCTGTCTTTTTACATACCTGTCTTATACTTACCTTAAAGTTCTTAAACATAATATCACTTCACTTTTACATCTTAAAGAATACAAATTAGAAATTACATTTTCTTGGAGAAATACTTACCCCACAAACTTCAAAGAGGCATGTAATAGTCCAGCTTGCCAGCTGAACCTAAACAGTTCCCTGAGCTGTTGGTGATATATATTGCACAATTCGAGACACTCCCACTGTTGCCTTCGAGGAGTCATCTTTTCAGTCACTGCCTTTTGTCACGACCTCTTGATTCATTGCACTTTGAAACTTTGAGCAGACCAGTGTTAAGTTGGTACTCTATCTGCAGCAAACCAACCTTTATTAATTGAAGTAAAATCTGATTTAAAAATGCATTATTCAAGCTTTTGCTGTAACTTTCTATTCTCCTCAGCTGTGAGGCACTGTCAGTGTCAAAAGCACTTTAATATAGTACTCCCACCTTTCATGAAGGGATGGTGGATGCTGGGCTAACTGCTGAAGGTCTGGCAGATATGCAACAACTCACTGCAGCATCTGTGCAGTGGAACAGAGGGAAGTTCCTCAAGAACGGTGGCCATCTGACCTGGCCAAAATAATACAATTCCAAGCAAAGCCAGATGCAGGATGGTCATTCTATTGAGAGGGGTTTGAAATGGATTTTTTTCCATGTTAGAACAGAACATGTTTCTGTTTATTTTTCAAGACTGAAGTAATACTGAAAGGTGGTTTGGTCTGACAAAATGCAGAAGTATGTTCCTGGAGTCCAGAGACTGGTGTGGTGTATAGCTTGTACTTGTTAAAAGAGCAGCCACATCCATTTCTCTGCCTAGGTGAGACTACAGTATTTTACCTATGGCCAAACTACGAAGGTCTACAGTACAGGTGTGCAGGAGGAGGGGAGAGGGGCTCTGAGGAGAAAGTATATTTTGCTAAAACCTCATTTTGATGAAAACATTTAGAGCAAAAATGATGACTTAGAGATGACTTAGAGGCCTGAAGATGGGCATGGAAGAGGAAGAGATTTGAGGAACAGTCAGGAATTACATATTTCTTGGGCTGTAAGCCTGAACCCAGAGTATTCAGAAATTTCCTTAAACCATGCAGTGGGATTTAAAGAATGACTGAGAGTCAGCTTTTCATTTTCATTCTGTGCAGGTCATGGCAACAAGGCCCATGGTACTTGTACAGGCCATTCTCATAGATCTTCCATACCTTGTAACTATGGCAGGTGAATAAACTACAGAATCTGTCTGCAGGAACATTCATGGTCTGTTAGACAATCATAATGCACAATATAAAACATAATTCAATTGTAAAAAGCCATTACTCTTAATTGAATAATAGGATTGATGAGCAGCAAAGAAACAAATCTGGCATCTGTAAAGGCTAGAGGAGTGGATAATAGAAATCCAAATTTGTACCTATTAAGTCACAGAGCATACAGCAGTAGGTGCACCCTCTGTGAAAAGGAAGGGGAACTACTTTACCCTTAACAGTGTTTTTTGCTTGGATGAAATGTAGGGATATATGTGCAGAGCCTGATAATTGGGGTGGCTTTTAGTTTCCCAATTCAGAATGAGGATGTCATAGCAGCAATGAGGATGGGAAAATCTGAAGATAAGAAGGAGCTTTCATCTCCCTGGTTCAGTGCTCCTTTTTCTGTGAGCTGGGCTGCCATAGCTTTTGCTTCATCCATACTTATCAAACCATTACTGCCTGAGGGCACAGGTTTTGTGTGCAAAGGGCTGTCATGTATATGTCGTTACTTATTTTTCCATTTTCATATATTCACGTTAGACTTCCAGCTATTGCTCAGCAGCTGCTCAAGCACATCTTTGGGGCTTCCATGAAGAATTTTCCTGGGCACCCACACTCATTTGTATGTTCTGGTTCAATTCATTTGCGTGGACCCCTGTGGAAATTGTTCAGGAACGACACAATCGGCCCTGCTAAAATGGCCCTCTCTTTGCATAATGTCCAAGATTTTCTCAAAAACCACTTTGTTACACCAACTCTTCTGAGAAAGAGCATGCGGGTGTTTCTGGTTTGTTCTCCCATGCACTATATTTGCCTTCTTTGTACCCTCTACATTTCATATGTCTGCATGTGCAACATGCTCACCACAACAGTTTCTATGCACAGGTACAGTGATTGAAAGTCTGAAACTGCTCAGTTTCCGAATTATACATCTACCCTGATGTGAAAAACTACTTTGCCAAGACAAGCAAGATGGTTTAAAACAGCTAAAGTAGAGAAGCTCATGGAAGAAAGAAAGTTTGGTTCTGCAAGTAGTCATGGATGGGGCAGTACAACTTCTCCAGAGAATAGTCTGTAACTTCAAACCGTTGGGTTAATTTTGGGATTTTTAATACATCAACTGTTAGTGCAAGAGTGGTTACAGATCCAGCCTGGGAGTAGCTGCAAATTTTGATCAGCATGGGCTATCCATATGTAGTCACCAAGAGACACCTGTTCTTTTGTAGCTTTGCCTAGTTAGGTCATTGGACCTGGGAAAAAACGATGTTTCTCCTAAAATTCCAAAGCTACAAGTGTAGCATTGCAAACAAAGCAAGACAAGTTAAAATCTGTTTCATATCCATGTTTGTCCCAAAAAAGAGGTGTGCAAGGACTCCGCTGCCCTTTGTGCCCAAACCAGTACATGGTGTTTGCCCTTCTTCCCTGATGTTGCCATAAGCAAAGAGACACCCAGAATCTGGGAAAGCAGCTCTTTCCAGCATTTCTCTGTTCTTATTTTCACATTTAGTTTCTTCTGGTTGCTCAGCAGCTATTGGGCTGTGCTTGACAGAAATGTTTGCTTGTGCTTTGGATGGCTTGTCCATCTGCATCACGCACACTGTGCACTTTACTGTGCCCGAGTGCTTTTCTTATTGGGATCATAAGGAACCAGGACTTCCTACTATAAATCCTTCTACCAGTTATATTTCGAGGGAAATAAACACTAGTCTTCATATGGAGGGGGAAAGTGTGACTCGAAGCTGCCCTCTTTGGCTTTTGCCGTGACAATCCAAAAATCTTCCTTTGCCCTTCTTGTCTATCCATTGCAAAGCTTTCAAAGATATAATAAAAATTACGTTATACATAGGTACTAAGAAACTGTTTAATTTCCAATAAAACTGAGGAGAACTGCAACCATCAGGAAGAATAAATTCCAGTGGAAATGTGAATATGTAAATCGAGAGTTACTCAGTAATCAGGCTGTGGAAAGAGACAGATCTTTCCAGTGTGGGACAAATACGTGTTACCTTTCCATGGATCCTGATGCAAAGACAATTGGATATCTTTTGCTTTATTTTTTTCTACACATTTTTAGGCTGTCATGTGCTGGCGTGGTTCAACACTTGGCATCGAGCCTGTCCTGGGGAGGAGGAAGTGGAATGCCTTCCAGGGATATGTCTGCTCCAGGCACCATTTGGAGTTCCCAACTTTTCCCTGCTCTGCAAGCTCTATTGCTTGGTACCGAACCTTTATAGACTACAGTTTCCCACAGGAGAAGCATTTGCTGCCAGAGTGGAGGGCTCACCTTCTATTTTTAAGTAAACATGCTTGATTTTGTGGGAGAACTGCCCTCCACACAAGGAGCTGCTACCACTACACTAGCAGCAGGAGGCTACTTTCCATCTCCTGGTGCCTTTCACCACATCTTTTTTAGATTTTTTGTAGAGTAAGATGCCAATAAGAAAAAAAGATTGCAGAAGGAGAAGATAGATTTCTAAATTACAATTTATACTGTATTTTGTTGCTGATTCTGAATTATCTAAATATCCCTGGAGCAAGTTTGTTGTTTTTTTTGTTTTGGTTTTTTTTTTAATTATAATACAAAATTACTTCTGCTGTGGTAAACTAAGTGGCATCCTTTTTTCAGCCACACTTCTCCTTTGTTCACACAGAATTCCTGTTGTAAGACTCGTGCTTTCTGGGATAATATGCTAAAGCACTTGCCTTTATCACATTAATTCTTTTTCTTTTACATTTTATCTGAAAATATATAGGCCTGATAATGCAAGCTAATAAATTCTAATGCTGTTGATTTAACTCTTTTTTTTCTTTTAACCTAACTAATTTTTGTTGAAGACAAACCAGATATACACAAAATTCCAATGGCAGTTGTTGAAAAATATGTATAGCATGCTTTTTGCATACTTTATTTATCAAAGACCTAACAGCCTGTGTTTTGTGTTCTCTTACCAATTAATTTATATGAAAACTGTGTCTCTACAGGTAATTTTACTATTTTAGGCTGTATTTCATACTGCATTTGCAACCATATGAGGTATCTCCACAGACTATAATGGATCTGCTTTATTTAGCAATTCAATTTGTGTTGAGTACTGTAATTTACTGTAATTTTTCCTGCATATCTCAGCATTTGGAAGAGCCCTTTGAATCATCAGTTCTACAATGGCACCAGTGTGCTCACAATGTTTACCTTCTTCCCATCAGTGAGTAACAGGGAAAGGAGACGTGAGTCATCAAAGAGTGGAATATTTTTCCCATAAAAGCAAGTATTCTTCATGTATCTGTGGATTTGGACATTACCTACTGCCAGATTGGGCAGGCTGCTCCCTTCTTGTGATCCTGTGCTATTCCTTCCCACCACCTACTCCACAACATCCAGGAGGTAGTTTAGGGAACTAGATCATCAGCTAGAAAATTAGCTTTACCAGAAATTTTCCTCTTGATTTGCTCCCCAGAGAACTGTTCATCCCCAAGTTAGGCAATTAATAGTGGTCACATAAAAAAGGGAGCAGGTTTGGGGTTTATGTACCCTAATGTTGAATTGTCCAGCCTAAACTCAGCATAGTGAATATTTAAAAGTAGGGGGTAGACTTCAGAGTCATTTACATTTTTGAAAAGGATTACCATTATTTTTGATATATTAGAGTATTCCTCTGTCCACTTAACTCTGCAGGCTACTACATTTAATATTTACCTTGCAGTGGTTTTATGATGATAAATAACAATAATAATAATAATAATAGTAAAACAAACTCACACTACCCATCTAAATACCATCACTATAAATTTTTAAATTATTTTTATGTTACTGATGAATGAAGTAGTTGGAAAAAGAAACTCAGTACCTGAGGGACCAAAAAGCTGGCTTTTAGAAGTGAGAATGGCTGATCACTACTCCAAGTTTAATGTGGGAATTATGTGTCTCATTACCAGCCATCACACAGCAGGCCTTGTCAGAAAATTGTTCCATATACTCTGAAATCCCGTTTTTGTTATGTGGGAGTTTATAAAGAAGTAGGAGAATTTTCTCACACATACAGGATTTTTCACAGAAAAAAATAAGCAATGGGTCTGCCCTTCTTGAGAACAAGTAAAATTATCCCAAAAAATCTTTCTTCTCTGCTCTCTGAGAACAAACCCTGAGAGCTCCAGGTTGAAACACTGTCCCTAGTCAATATTTCCTAGGAAGCCCCAGGGGAATATTTTACTGCTCCTCTATAAAGTGGTATTTTCGGTATTTTCCTTGAGGTAGGTAAGGCTAAAAGAGACCAAGTACCTGAGGTTATGCTTTTAATGCAGATCCCTATCCTCCTGTCTATTCCATGTGAGAGAATGTATCACTTATCTTCAGGGCCCTAAAGTCATGGGTTTATTGGATCCATACTGCATCAGGAAAGGCTCAAAGTAAAATATTCTTTGCAGAGGTCTCGAGAGGACTACAGCTTTTTGGCAATTTCCTCATAGTGTATTTTAACGTAGATGTCATTTTCATGAGGACTCCTAAAAGCAAAACATGACTAAGGTTCATGGGGTTTAGGGTTTTTATCTTTAATTTGCGTCTTCTCAGATAGTCTTTTTATTTACAGTAAGCAATACTTTAGAATAAAGCCTAGAGAAATGTCTTTTGTTTTTTCTTTTGTCCTTACTGCTTGCCAGTTGGGATGTAAGTAGGGAGAAAGATCTAATTTCCAATATAACCTCCACTTAAGGAGAGGAATATCTTCCAAAGAAGAGAATGGTGTTGGTTTGGTTGTGTCTGATGAAGAAGAGGAATGGATGGTCAGCTTTGAACTCGTAAGTTACTGGGCAACACAGAGGCATTGCAAGAAGCCCCATGGAACAACTTGCTTCAGTGCCCTCTTCATTGACTTCCACAATTGTCTTCTGGATGGCCTTGGACACAACCAAGCCGTCTTTCATAGAGATTCCTGACAAATCAGCTTTTCCCCAGTCAAAAACATTCATTACTCCCATCTCCTGGAGAGTGTTGTTGAGAACATAACTCTCCTCCATCTTGAACTGGGGCAGGTACACCTTCACTCTCAGCGGTTGCATCGTATCTGAGCTGGTCCATTCTGCGAGTTTTTCATAGGTGAGGGCACATTCAAGCTGCAAGATGGTATTGATAGTAATGATAGGTATGGAAGGAAAGGAAGTTCAGTTTCTCCCACTTGTCTTCTGATCACACTGGAGCAATGCTAAAGTATTGCTCCATATGTATGTTACTAGAGAGAAAATGAAGTGTTACCTGTTCTAGGCTGGTAAAGTCCTCACAGTCATCTTCAGGAAGAAGAATGAACATGCTTAGTTCATTATTGAAGTATTGGAGCTCTATGACTTTTGTTTTCAATTCCTCTATGATGGCCAGGTTAAAGTACCCTTCTTGAAACATCATCTGCACTTTCCTTCTCTCATTCTGGAAAACATGAAACATATTAAATGGAAAATACAGAAATTATTATCTTGATTTTTATTGGTTTCGGTATTGAAGTTAGAGTTCAGTTCAAAAGCATTATTTAAACCGGTCATGGATTTAACATACTTGTAACATTGATGTGTTCCTCTCAACTGTAGTCCCAATGAAGTTATCCATTTTAGAAGCATAGAAAACTGTATTTCCCTTTCTAATGGTGCCAAATTACTTTACTCACAACTTCCTCATTACATCTTTCTTTTTTCTGGAGTGTCAGATGAGGAAACTGATACATCTGATGCAACCATAAATTAAATTCTTCATGAATAATGTATGCATTCCCCTGAGATAATTTGTCTTTAGTACATTTTTTCTCAAAAGCACACACTGTTCTGTTTGTAAATAGTAGCAGAGAAACAGAACCTTCAGTTTCAATCTCAAGAGCAGACTATTTTTGAAACAGCACCCTTAGTTGCAAAATCCTCAACAAAGTTAGTGCATGTGCTCAGTGGATTTGGTCCAACAAGGATCTCAGCTGCACAAGAACTACTTCTGATGTGAATTGGTACAAACATTTACATATTTGGTTGGTAAACTGGACAGAAATACAGCCTTCTCTTGTTCTCACTTAAGACCACTGTTTTGTCTTGGGATAACAGAAAGGAGGAAAGTCCCCATCTGATGTTATAGGAGACAGACTTCTGACATCCATCCCCTAGCTGCTTCAGTTCCTGCCCATACTGTACCTTGTTCAGGTGGAAATATGTTTCCTTAGTGTCTTCTTTCTTAAATTCTACTGCCCACTTTCCTTTAAAATATATAGCATTGACCAGGACAAGTACAGTAGAGGGATCAATAAAACCAGCAGCAAACAGGTCTTTGATTTTACCTTTAAAAATAACGAATTAAGAAGAATTATTACATTGTTCCAACAATCAGCTGACTTTTACTACCATTAGTAATTTCTTCAAAATTGAAATGTGGTCTAATGCTGTCGGACAATGACAAAAAATTTGTGTAGATCTTTGGAACCAAGGAACGCAAGGCATTTTGTTCCTCTTACTACATTTATTTCCTACTGAGAAAAACAAATAGTGCAGGTGTTTAGTATGGAAAAATCTTGCTATCTTTGGAAAAAAAAGTGGAGAGTAATATTCCTAACTGGTTCAATTGCAAAACAAAAAACCCACACATTTTTTTCTTTACCTTTTGTCTCATTTTCAACCCAGAAGTTAATTTTGTCTCTGACTACTTCTTCAGTGTATTTAAAATTTACTGGTTCCAGTTCTGCTCGATAGAATTTCCTTGTGGAATCCAAGTATTGCTGGAAAGGATAAATTACAGAAGTTTATTGCAATAAGATAATTTTTATAAGAGAGATAAGTTCATGGCTTCAGTATAATTACATGCAGTAGATCAGCAAGAAAGTAATGAGCAAAAAAGGCATATGTCCTTTGGTGCTTTATGATGGAAGACATAAAGCACATGAAGGTCCCCACTCCTAGGAGCTGTCACAAGGGACACCATGGTCACTGACCTGGAAGAATGGATAAGTAATTTCCCCAAAGAGCCTGTTGGCAATGGTGAGACAACAGCCTGGTCCGGGTTCACTGACTTCATCCAACAGAGCCTGGAACTGGGAATGGACTCCTTCATCTTCTTCACACTTCAAACAGGAAAACAGATGTTTCGTGGTAGGCTTGAGCTTTCCTATGCAAAGTTGGACCTGAGGGTGAATTGCAGCCTCTCTCTGCATGAGAAATCCTACTCCACCCAGCTGATACAGGCACTGGAATAAATGCACCAGGACACCACCTCCTATTCCCCCTGAGCCAGACGGACGGAATGACAAGTTCCCCTTCAGGCCGGCACCAGTTCCCCTCCAAACCACGTCGTATCCTACAGTGATGTCTCCGTGCACGCTAAGCAAAAGGCTGCTGGCTTAGAGACTGGGAGAAGCAAGCTCCAAGGTGCCTTTGGCATGCTCTGTAGTCAAACCTTTGCAAGTGGCAATTGAAGCACTTATCACGTTTTAGATTGGCACTGCTTGTTTTGGTTAGAAACCCATAATGAGAAGGCTCAGCTGTTGAAATGTGTGATTTCACGAGGCCCCTTAAATAATTACTAAAGGAAAAGTAATGAGCAGGTCTGCAAATCTAGATGGAGAGGTTGATCAGCCCTGCTGTGCTTTCTGATTAAGTGATTGTCTTCAAGGAAAAAGGCTGACAAACTGGCTCCTGTTGCTTCAGCTCAGAGCTGCAATTGTGTCTTACCTCTGCAGAAGGGTATCTGTTTTCCTGTCTCGTACTGCTCAAGACTTCTCTGAAATGAAAAACCTGCAATGTAAATGCTGGGTGAATGCATCTGAGTGACAGTACTTCAAAGCTAAAGCAGTGTTGCAAGCCTATCCCAAAACACAGCCTGACACAGTCCTTGCTCTTTACCATAAGATCCTTGAAAGTGAAGAAATAGTTTTAGTAGACAATGAGTGCGTGAAATCTTTGAAATCTTTCTACATGAGAAAGGAGGCTTTGGGTGTCCAGAGAAAGCAAAGAACTACATTAAAGGGAAGGAACTCTTCTGAGCTCTGAGAGTGCAGGGGTACCTCCAAAACACTTTCTTTAGCACTGATGTATTCATTGAACAGTCAATTCAATAATGATGCTTAGTCTGAAGACTTATTCTGAACAGCATAATGTATTTTTAAAGGGCTGTCTGTGTGCATCACTCCTTTGTATGTTTAGGAACTGGATCAGATGGCACAATCAGCCTCTTAGCTCATATCTTGCCACCATTCCCTTTCCAGAGCAAAGAAGACCTACTTTCTCAATCTGCTCAAGTGTGCTGCCCCTGGCTCCAAGGACAACCATTCCAAAGGCAGCTGACAGACTTAGCGGGGAGAAGAAGATGTTTTCATTTCTTTTTCTTTTGTTCAGCTCTCTGAAGAAATCAAGACAGAATCTGGCATTGGCTGCACTGAGAGAGCACGTCATGGCACTGTGATCACCTGAAACAAGGGAAAAAACAGCTTAGGCTTTTCATCCTTACACCTGCTATGTTTAGATGCCCTTCATGGAAACTCCCTGTTCATTACATTTGGGATTTCATAGTGAATCTGAAAACCAGCACCCTGAATAGCAGAAGACTAGTTGTTTAACAAATATTTGGCAGAAAATGGAACTACAGACAGGCTCACTTAGCAAAATTTTCAACAGAAACACATCGTGCATTAGTAGAAAATTCCAATCATATTTTTTTATCTGCAGCTTAAACACTTTTTCCCAGATACCCTTCATACCTACAATCACAATTATTACAAGCAGATCATCTTGAATGTTCTGCAAAACTCTCCATATCTTAGACCTAGAAAAAAGTTCCTTTCATATGAAGGGCTTTTCCCAGAGTCTGCATCCAGTAAAATGTTGTAGAAGCACCTGATCATAAGAAAGTCAGTTCAGTATTTTAGAAGTTCCACTATTCTAAGTCACTTCTGGTTTGATTCTTACTGAGTCTGAATAATTTCCTCCACACACGTAGTAAACATATTTCCCTGATTACACAAGAAGAATTAAATTATCCACATAAACATTTGAAAGCTGGAACATTGTAGAAAGACTATGCTCTTATAAATTACCAATCTGGATCATACAGAGGAAGTGGCAAATTGTTTTAATCTTCTTTAGGAGCACACCTTAAAAGTTTAGAAGTACCATTGTACAAGTTAAGTGCAGATTCATCACACAACTCATACATTTTAATGTAACCCAAAACGCTGCACAGCAACTTGGAAATATTCCCACTTCCTCAAAATACGTCACATGCCATATATATGTGCCAAGCAGGTATGTAATGGACATATTGATCCTTAGACATTTCCTAGTCCTGTCATTTAGAATTAAAGATCATAGAGATAGTTACCTTCTCCTTGGGACTGATGGTGTCAACTTGACAGTCGAACTTCTTGTTGGGGCTTCTGGAGCAATGGGATATAAAACCATTGCCACTCCCAGTGGCAGCATAAATTTCACTCATGATGAATCACATTCCCATCTGTTGCAACCAGTTTGTATAATTAGGGGACCTGTTGTGGAATCTTGAATTTTTCCATGGAATTCAGAAAGAAGTAACAATTTTAAATGCATACTAAGATGTAAAAAAAGAAAAAAAAAAATCTAAGTAGTTATTACAAAAGAAAGCAAAAGCAAACTCCTAGAAGAAAAGGCGATTTCAGAGGGGTTTTTTACCTGTAAAAAAATAAATTCTAAGAATTTTGTTGTGTTCTGATGTCAGAAGTGGCACAAATGAATGCAACCCTTTTTGTAGTAGAACCAATTATTCTGCTATAACCAGCCCACTGATTTAGCCTTGAACTAAACTATATCCAAAGCTTAGTCCAGAACTTCTCACTACTCCTCAGTTTTGTCAGTGTCTCTGAGGAAGCCTGATCATTTTCTTACATTACTTCAGCAAGACATAGGCTGCAGGGACAGAGAAACCTACTTATAAGAAGTAGAATATTTCTGGTGTTATTTTCCTAAAAAACAAATTTTCTTCACATTTAGGTTGATATGGTGTGTGGGTGGGCAAGTATTTGCATGAGTGTATGCAAGCACAAACACTTAAAACACTGTTTTGTAACAAGTACTTAGTTATCACTGCTAACATATATTTACATATCAACCCAACCAGATACTAGGCTTCTCTGGTATTTAGGAAGTTCTGAAGGCAGTTTCCTATCAGTCATAGAATATTCATGGGCTTAATTCTCTTTTGGTTTGAATTTTCCCATAGTTATTAGGAATTACAAATTAAAAACACACTGTTCATTCAATCCCTGAGAACAAGAGAGTCAGACCTGCACAGATTTTGCCAGAAGGAACAAAAGCCATGGAGTCTGGTTTAACTTGCTTAACACCAGCGCAAGAAAATTTCCCAAAGAATCATCTGGCTTGCTTTCCTGGTTTCTGGCTGTTCTCCACACAGTTACTTAAAAACCCACCTGCTGAGCCTGTTCCTCAGTGCTAAGGAAACCTTCCTGTCTGACCATCCAGGAGCCACTCCAGCAGTTACATCTGCACCACCCAAGCCAGGATCGAGGGCACTTCGCAGCTGCATCCCCCACACTCGCAGTCACACCAGAATTTCTTACCATCACAGAGCCTCAGACATCTCAATCCTTAAAATAATTTAATCATGGTGCAATAACAAAATATCAACTCAAGCTGGTGCCTCCAATGAAGGGCCCCAAATAAAGGACACCTTGGGCTTTTATACCCTCGCACCCTAAGTGTGGGAAAGTCTGAGGTCCTTGGCTCCTGCTGTGTCTCTGAGTGTCCAGTTCCCTGGCCAGGACATAGGTCCCAGGCCCTTTGTTCTGCCTTGGGTGGGCACTTCACGGCCTCTTTCCCGGGGCTCCCACCCAGAGCTCAGCCTGCAGCTGCACCCTGAGCTACCTGCACTGAGTGGATTCCCCAGCACTCAGCATTGTCACTGACAGGCAACTGCAGAGCAGAACTGGGCAGATGCTGTTTCCTTTCTTCTGGCGACGGGCTGTTCTCAGCATTCTTATTTTGGGCACTAGGCAAAGCACAGCTGGAGAAAATATATTATGGAGTATAAGAGGGGGAAAGTATACATGTAGGGGCTGCAAGATGTAACAGTGTTGAGTTAGGGTAGCACTCAGACATCTCCTAGAACAGAAAGGAGATGGTTTTCGAGCAGCAAAACACAACCAAGTATCCGTCTTTCAGGAATACTGGCAATTTTTAATCCAGATTAATGTAGTGAATGAAAAATTGCAATCCTGGAGCACAATAAGTAATGTCTTTTGGGCACAGGGGTGTGTGCTATAAAGTCACAAATACCCTTAAAATGCATTCTTCTGTGTAGGAATCTGTTAAGGCAAATTTCAAGTTATCTAATATGCTCACAGAATGAAACACTACTCTCTTAGCCCCTGCTTCTAGTACTTTTGAGCTCTTAACTGTCTTAAGTGAACAGGTTTCTCCAGGTTTCTTCATTGTTTGTTATTTCTCTGGTTTTGTAGGTACTTCCCTTCTTAATTCATTTTGAGTTAATCTGAAGATTAACTGTGGCTCCATTTTTCCATCTGGTGGAGATTTGCTTCACATTCATCATTTCCTGTTGATGGTCAAATTATAATGGAGCTTGACAGACATTCATTCCCAGAAAGGAACATTCTCTGCTGTTCTTCTAGTCTCCTGCTTTGCTATTTTCTTCTCTTCTAGGTTAGTTAAGAGTAGGTTAGAGTGTGGCTTACACAGAGATAGTTTTTTAATGGAATGTCTGACAAATCCAGGAGTTTTTTTTCAAGCAGATTGAAATATCTCCTGAATTGTAGGTTTTGAGGAGACTCGCTATGCAAGTTCTTGCTGGGAAAGGCAAAGCTACAGCTCATCCTGTTGTTGAACAGAGGGCTGGACTAGGACTTGCACAGCATATTCCAGACCTGTAACTCCCTTCTTGCTCTTTGAATAATGCAGAGGTTCATTGCAGGATAGAAAAAAACAAAGAGGATTGAAGATGGTCACAGTAGTCTCAGAATCAGGAGACTCTCTTTATTCCTTTCCATGGATAAGCTTCCTAACAGGAAAGGATAAATAGCAGGAGCAATTTTTCTAAAGGTTACAGAGAAGTAGTTGCTGAGATGCATCGTGTGGAAAGGAAGATGAACATGCAAAAGCACTGCAAGTACAAAGGCAGTGACAGATTTTGTTTCAGATAGTTATACTACTCTGTCAAGAATGCAGATTTCAAAGACAGCCCTTTTAGCTGATGGTCAGATGCTTGTCATAGTAAAGTTGCTTTCAGGCACAGAGGAATGGATTGTAGACTAGAATGGATTGTAGAACCTCCTTTCTACACCTAAAATTTCAAACATTTAGATAATACTGTAAATAGCACTACATCCTTAGGCTAAGTTTTGCCCAGAATTGTTTATCTGTTTGCAGTTATTTTGGCTGAAAGTCTCAAAATTTTCCTTCACTTTCCAGCAACAGTTTTTTAAAGTTCCTGATGGCCTTGGAGCCAAGACCAAGGAAATTAAGACCTTTCTATATGATTTTTAAACCACAAAGAGCTCTGATGACATGGATGAGATAAGCACGGGAAGGCCAAAGCAAGGAACAAAGATCCAACTGGTGATGTCAATCAGCAGAACACAACCTCACAGCAAGAAGTAATGACTCACTCTGTAGTTGAACAGACCACCAGCATATCCCTTGTGATTAGTCTTTGCTTCAAGAGAATGCAAGAAACTTGGATTCCTACAGCTCTCCCTTGGCCTTTTTCTGACTGCAGTCATATGCTTTCCTTGCTGTCAGTGGCTGCAGGACATAGTAGGGAAGCAGATTCTTGTCGAGGAACCAGAAGCTGATCTCAAGTTTGACAGCAAAGGCTTTTCTTGTCCCTTTCATCTTACAAAATGCATGTTCTGCTAGCACCCTGCTCGGGTGATAATTACAGAGTACCTGATTTGTCTGAGGTTGCCTGTGAGTAAAGGTACCATTAGATAAGTGGAGCTGCTGAATAGCAAGAATAAAACAAGGACTCTTTTGATTTTCACTGGCCAAGAGGGCCTCCCTCCCTGTTTGTCAGATATCTGCTACAACAAATAACAAGTCTTATACAATATATCAGAGCAATTAGGGTGATGAAGTATCTGTTTTGATCCACAGATACTTTTGCATGACAGAAAAATACCTCTTGAAGTTGAGGAAGTTGGAGAGATTTCAGATGTTGCTGATGGTCTCAGCTCATTTGGGAAGCACCACGTGAGCAGAGTCTGATATCCATTTCTGTGATCTTCAGGTTGCATGAGTCAAGAACCTATTGAAAACCAAGTGTTAGCTTATAACTAGCACTACTGTCTGCCGACTCTTCAATACTGTATTTACAGACAAGGTGCCAGAATTGATGAGTGTGAACTTTGCAGGGACTTGGGCCACCTCATGCTGGTCATTCTACTTGCCAGGGAAAAGGTGAGCCCAGCACTGTTGTTTTCCCAATTGAACTTCTTTGTGCACCAGAACCTTTTCCATGATTGCAATAAACCCCATTTACTCTCCAGGGAAATTTAGACATGACACAAAATAACATCAAAATATTCTTCATCTTTGATTCATTCATCAGTATCCAAAAAGAGCTCTAGCAATACAGCCAGTTCTGCCTGTTGTACCTTCTCTGCTCACACCCTTGCTCGCTTGTTCATGAGCTTTGACTAACAGAAAGTTACATTTGGAGGCAGGGGTGTCATCATGTGTCTTCTTAACAGACTTCCATAGTGTAAGGTGTTATGACTACACAGATAAATATTTCTGCATGATGACCCTGTTTTATAATGCTGATTCAGGCTTTGTGAGTGATTTCATTTATAGTATTTCTGGATATCATTTCTTCATGGCAATTTAAATTATTTTATAAGCCAGATTTCTTTACCTTAATAGCAAGTGCAGCATTTTTTAAAGCTGTGTGATACTGACTGTTCATAAGTATTCCTCTCCTGCATCTGCCTCAGTGCATACCTTTTCTTGTCATTAATCATTGTGGGATGCAGTAGAGAGTAGGAAATTTCCTTTGCATTTTAAAAAAGAGGCTGTTTTTCTATATTACTTAGCAGTGAAAAAGATAATAGATATTTTCAAAAATAGAGCTGTTGTTGTTAACTTGGTTAGAAATGACAGAACTGTGGTTGGAAGGAGCTTTGAGATTCCTGGTGCATCTGCTGCCCCAAGGTGGGATGAAATGTCTAGATTACAGTTGATAGCTGTTGGTTGAACCTGTTTTTGAAGCTTCTAGACAAAGAGCTTCCAAACCACTGTTACATTTCTGTTCTTCCTCATTCCTGAAGCCTTAACTCAACTTTGTCCTAAGTTATCATGACTGTAAATTAAAACAGTTACATTCAGTTATCTTAAAACTTTGGTTTGTGCTATTGGCCAAGTTTTTCAAATACTTACTAGTCAATCTATCCTTTGTACAAGATGTAGTATTTGGGAGTGTCTCCCTGGTCATAAAATGCAATTATTGTAGATATAACCAGGAACTTAACACTACACTAATCACACTACCAATACCTATAGGTATTGTTAGCTACTGAGCTACTTTAACAAATTATGGACTTGGAAATCTGAAATGCCTTTCAGGGCTGCTCAGCCCTGTAGCATATTGTATAATTTTCACCATTCTAAGGAGAAAGGTATTGCTTTTAGCCATCAGTCTGGATGTTAAAAATAATGGTTCTTCCTCATTCCTACAACAATCCTTGTGGTATAATTTCCATAGCTAGTCAAATTATGCAGTGGCTGAGTAGTCCTATATGTTATTTGCATAAATGTTAGTGTGCATACTCTTGCCAGTCCTTACAGCTAGTGAAATCAGATGTACCATAGGTCCAGAAATGGGGCACCATTTTTTGCCAATATTGTGCACATATTGTTAGTGACTGACTTTTGAAAACAAAATGAGATTTGAGAATACCCTTCCTAAGCAGCCAAGCACTGTGAGGAACTGGCAGGTGGATAATTTGAAAGCGCAAGGTCAAATTTTCAGCCAGTGTAAACTGATTCATTTCCAGATGAGGTTTGGAAAGAGAATTTGTTCCCATGGAAAATGGTTCTTCTTCCGGCCACAGACTATTACAGATATGTAAATGGTATGTTTTCTGCATACTGCCATGGAATTTGTACAATATACCATTTCTTCCTTCTGCAACTCCAATTCCTATATGCCTGGGGTAACAAAGGACTACTGAGCTCTCCTGAAAATAAGTTCTCTACATCTCTTCACATTTCTGCTTTCCCTCAGTTCCACTCATTTTTACCATTAGTAAAGTTTTTGCTGTCATATTATCCTGGACAAAATTCGACAGCCCTCTCTCTTCTGGCCTGCCTGTAACCCAGACACATCACCTTGTGAATCCCAGATATTTGTATCCCAGCTGGTCATAAACATTTGTGTATAATCTAATGGGGAACCTGTGACCAGCATCAGTTACCAACATCCTTCATAAAACAAGATACCTTTACTGCACACCATAAGATATTTAAGAAAACTTGACTTTAACGCATTATGCTTCCAAGAACCACTACTTCATGCAGAACATGTAAAGTAGTCCCTGCTATTGTGTCTTGAGTAATCACTAGATGCAAACAAGAATGTCTTGGCAGAACATGATGTCCAATAGCTTCAGTATTTGGCCTGGGATACCCAAGTGAAATTCACACATAGAAATGCCTCGCATTGGTCCAGATGAAGGCAGGTATCTAACTACAACATGCTGATGAAGGGACATTAAGGGTGTGTGGGAAATCATGACACAACACTTCCCTTGCAACTCTCTGCCTGCCAATGGAACAGAGATCTCCTGGTACAGAAGCACACACACCCAGTGCTTCTGCTGGGGGAAAGTGCCATTTGGCCCTTTCCCTAAACCTCTTTTTTTTTTTTGTACAAAGTAAACATTACCAGTAAGCCATGGGAGGTAAACAGGATCTGGAACACCATCAAATGCCTGTGGAGTGACTTCAAAGCTCTGACCCTGCCAGCAAGCCTTGTCATTTGAGAATTAGGAAAGCCTCCTACTACATCTTCATTCACAGAGCTACTGTTTACTGTGTATTTAAGATGTAATTTTTTCCTCCTGTATTTGTAAATCAGAAACAGGACGTGCCCATAAATATATTCTCTCTTTGTTTATGTGCTACATGGAGAAAAAAACCTCTGTCTATTCATTTCTAAACTGAGACTTCAAGATGGCATTTTTTTCTTCCTGCTCAGCTAGAGAACTGGGACTGAATTCTGTTCTCAGACATGAGTGTAAATCTATCATAACTCCACCAATATCTGTTCACTGATATTTTAAGAGCTTATAAACACCTTTTGTGTAATTGCAAAAAATTGTGTAGGCAGAAGAGACCAGAATTAGACCATATTTGCTTTTGCAGTACAGTTCAGCAATGGCCAAAATATATCAACACTGTTTTAGCCAGGAATCCCAAAAGACCACCATACAGGGTGCTGTGAACACAGTCAGCTCCATGCCAGTCACACTCAGTGCACCCCAGTGCCGCTATGAGACAATTGCATCAATATATTCTGAAAATAATACGGTACTTTAGAGAGGCTTTCATCCATTGTGGAATTCTGGATCAAGAAATACTTTCCCCTCAGCGGTTGCCCCTGTATTGTACAATAAGGTAATTTCCCACTCATCAGGTAGAGGGTCATAGAACTGGCACCGTGAGAAATGACAGACTTAGAACAATCTTCCTCCAAGACGAAACATCTCATGGTCTCCAAGGACCGTGGTTTTCAGGCACATGTCAGACACCAGAGCACTGAAGAAGAATTTTCCTAGGAAGTTTCATATTGATACTAAAAAACCCTACCTTTTGCATTCACTATTATTTTCAGAATGACAGGTCAGAGAAATGAAGGTGAAAGACATTCAAGTTCTTGGTGGTGGTAAATTACACCTCGCTGTGCTTTTAGTTCATGGATGAAATACAACAGGCAAGAGACAAGATGTGGCAGATGTTTGAAAGCATTGGCTGCCTGGGGCAACTTTCAAATCGAGGTTCAAAGAGCCATACCAATTAAATGCTTTGACTACTTTTACTGTTGCCACACTTTACTACTTCCAAAGGGAGGGCCTGGAGAGAGTATCTGAGGAGAAGAGAGGGACTCATCTCTACATATCTCCATGCCCAACATCTGCATGGAGACTCACTCAGGACATGAACACGACCTATGGGTTTCACTGTCTTCACAGCAGCCAAGACCCTTCCCTCATGGTGGTGTTTAGGCACTGGAGTTGGGGTTACTGGAGACGCGTGGAAGGAAAGTGGGGCATTCAGCAGTGAGCTGTCACCGGCTTGGGACCTGGTGGCTGGGGACAGAGGCCTTCAACACCTCCTGGAGGCTGGCCCCACCATCAGCCTCATGGTGTGGCTGAAGAGGGGAGGCATCATGCTGGACTTCTGATTTTTCCAGCATATCAGCAAACTATTCAGAGAGCCCCACTGCAATGGAAGTTTTCATGGCTAAGAGTGAAATAAGAATGAAATAAGAATTAAATAAGCTCCACTAAGTGTTCACTTGTTTGAGAAGAGCTCTAAAGAGGAAATGTCCTTTATAATTTTTTCAGTTGTCTTGCTGAAGCAACGTGGTGTTTTTTCTTGGGTTCAAGAATATGGATATCAGGAAATATCAGTGGCACTTGATAGCAACATGTTATTTATGCCTTACTTCTTTCTACTACAGTATTGTGCTTTCTTTTTGCAGAAAGAGGCAGAACCTTCTCTACCCTTAGGGGGAACAACATCGGCCAAAGTAGAGAACATTCATGTTTGGATTGCATTTGATCAACAAGAGGAACAGGTGGTCAGCTCTGAACTCATAAGGAATGTGGAGATAAAACATTATTTGGTCACCCCTGTAGCAGCAGCTGCCTCAGTTCCTTCTTCATTAGCTTCCACGAAGAAGACTCTTCCCCTGTCTGCTCCAGCTAGCTCCACACTCACTTTCATCTCCTCAATTTTTTTTCTTAAGTCTGTACTCTGTGTAAACACAGGCATGTAGTCAACATCCTGGGATTTTTGCAAGAACTGCTACATGGTTTAGAAGCACTGACCAACCTTCAGACACTGTGGTTCACTGAAGTATGTACATGGATGTGGATTTTTCCCACAACACCACAGGAAGTTAGACACTGGTATGGGAGCATAGCTGACGTTCTCAGTTCTGGATATTTGCTGCTGTGGATATTTGCTGCTGTTCTGGGTATTTGCTCCAGCTATGGATCTGATTTCCTATACCCTAGGCCCAGCCTATATGTTTCAGTAGAACAGTGTGGGGAGCTTGAAGCATTGATGGTTATGGCTTAAAATGTATGTGGGACTCCTGAGGCTTTTGTTGAGCTCCACAGTCATTGTCAGTCTGCACCTCTGGAAGGTTTGCACAAAGCAACAAGCAAATAAGGCAGCAAGGTGGAGTTGCTCCTGTCTGGGGTACTAGAAATACACCAAAGGCCTCTGGGCATGTCTTCCAGGATCCTTCATATTCATCACCATCCATGAGCAAGGAAATGGCTCCACGCTGCCAAAGCACTCATCCTTCAACCCTGGAGGCTGCTCTGCAGCTTAAGCAGCAGTCAGTTTTTTCAGTGTTTCCCCCTGGTGTCTGCAGGGTGGCTGTGGGCTCAGCAATGCCTATATTTTAGGCCAAGAGGCCCTGTGCTCAGCACTGCTCTGGGCAGAATATCGCATTTCTCACAGAAGACCAGCAGCTGAACCCATCGAGCAAAATGCAGCTTAGTCCCCACTAGATAGCATGCAATGATTGCATGAATATAATCTGAAAATATGACTGAGGGGACTTTTCCTGTTATGAAACTCTAGTTTGAGAAAGCCTTTGCCCACAGTGCTTGTCCTGCTACAATTTAGGAAGATGATTCCTCACATGGCAAGTTGAGGGACTGTGAAAAAGGCAGAACTGGTCATTGCTGGCCCATGTTTGGGACTGCTTCGTGCTGACAGATTGCAGGGGAGAGATGTGAGAGGCAGCAGAGTGGGCTGCCATTGGGGTTTCTGGAAAAGGAACTGTCAGGGTATGAGTGGAGACAGAGCAGCAGCTTGTGCTTTGAGGTTGCAAGCTGCAACTAAGGCTGTGCCAAAAGCTACTTGCCTCATGAGACATTGCATGAGAAAATAAGGCATCCATCACGATTTGTGGGACAGGTCCTTCAGGAGTGCTTTTCCAGCATGTTTAAAACTGTCAGTCAGTGTGCAGAAAAGCTGGACTCTTGTTTCCAAACTGCAGCACTCAAGTGAGGGAGGAATGCAAAATAATCTTGGAGATGTGTAGGTGGCAGTGCTCTTACACAAAAGCTGTGACTCGCCATCCCATAACAAAGAATATCTAATTTCATGCCTGAGGATTCAGAAGAAAAACCTGCACAGCAGCACTCTCTGAAGAGTTGAGAGGAAGCTCATGAACGACCTAATTCATTCACTACGTTCTTTTCTAGGCAGATATTAAGAAAGTGAGGAAAAATTCACGCTATCAGAAAAATATAGACAAAAACTTTTCCACAGCATTCTAGTTAGGATAGACACCAACACACAGATAATTTTTTCCTCTGTTACTGGACTAAAATAGGAATGGCATCAGACCCTGGAAACCAGAACTCGTCTATAATGCAGTTATTGAACTGCAAAGTTATCAGTCCTGGAATTCTCTTCTTGTGCCTTCAAGCTGCACTCCTTCATATAAGGGCTTCAAAAGGAAGGTGGGCAGTTTTGCCCTGCAGCCTCTGCTAAAGCCTAGTCCCTGAGAACACTTGGTGCATTCTCTTGAGAGCTGCAGACTTGAATTCCAGCAAGGATATGGGATACAGGCCCTCTGCCTCCTGAGCCACATGAATTTCTCCTCTACAGAAGTTAATTTCAATTTAAATTTTCAATTTAAAAAATCAGAAAAAGAAAAGAGAGTCATTGTAACGGCATTTTTCAGGAGCCCTATTTGAATAGCTTTCACAAGGTCTGCTTTGAATCCATTCATTAGATGTTCTCCAGGAATTCACACCTCATCCTACCTTGCTCCTGAATTTCATCATGGGCAAAGCATCTAATAGTTCACATCAAGATAGTTCAGAGCAAGCAAAGGAAAACGCTAGCTCCTAGAAAATTTACAGAGGAAGAAAATAAAATGCCTACAAATTTTGTATGAGAGAATTTTTCTTTCAGATGACTTTTTGGATGTACAAGTTTAAAATCAACCTATGTTCCATTTAGGAGAAACACCTGTTTATTTTAGTCTGTCTTCTCCTTTCTGAAGCCATATGCAATTCTGTACATTAAACATGTTATTCACCAATTCTCCAACATATATATATAAAAAAAAAGGACATTATAAATGTTAGTTTGTTAAATCTTATGCAGAATCCCTCTGAGGAAAACATCACTTATGTTAAACCAGCAAATTATCAGTGACATATCCCTATCAGCCAGCAGAAAGTTTTAATTTTTTTCAACAAACATTTCAAGGTAATGTTTAACTGCAATTTCCATTATTTATATTGCACTTCACAAAACCTTTCCTCATTTTTCAAAGCATGGAGAGAGCTCTGACTCAGATTTTCATCTCAGAACATTCAAATTCACCACACAGCAGCATGGGGAAAGGAAAACACATATCTTGGAAGTTCATTGCTACAGTGTCCACATCAGTAACTTCAGTGGGATGCTTTAGACCATTTTCTTCCTATTCTTTGAAACTTTGAGATAAATAGTTGGATTTATCTTCATATGAAAGGCAGCCTTCTTTACTATGTAAATAATTAACCGTCTTTGGGAATACACGGTTTTGTATCCTGTTCCTGCAGACACCAGGCATGTAAAATTCTCTTTGGAGTTATTTGAGAACTTAGGACAGACTTAGGAGAGGTTGTCCAGAGAGGTGGAGGAGTCTTCATCTTTGGAGATATTCAAAAGGCACCTGGACTTGGTCTTGGGCAATCAGCTGTAGGTGGCCCTGCTCATGCAGGGGAGGTGGACCAGATGATCTCCAGAGGTCCCTTCCCACCTCAACCCTACTGTCACATCATTAGAATGTATGTGGATGCAGGAATACAGGAGCATATGTGCACATCAAGGAAACAAAATTGTATTCATATCCACTGAGGTTAAGGTAAAATTTACTCCCATTCTGGATTCAGGTCAATATTTACAATTAAGGAGTCTAGTGGCAGAGTATCCAATTCATAGGTTCTAAACAAAAATGGCTGCAGTGATTATTTTGAAGTACAAACTAGTTGCCAAAGGATTAAGAAAGCATTTGGGAGAAAAATACAATTTCTGCTTTTCATCCAGGTGTTCCTCACAGTGTTAGAAAATGGCCCTGATTTTAAGGTGAACAGAGTTTGCCAAAGAAAACGATAGTATTGGTAGAATTGTGTCTAATAAAGAATAAGAAAGGGTGATTAGCCATGAACACCTCTGTGAGAGGCAGAGACCTCCTCACAATGGAAGCTCCCGTGCCAGCCGCCGCCACCGTGCCTTCCTCATTGACTTCCACATACGCCTTGTGGACAACGTTTGACAGCACCAGAGATTTTGCAAATGTCATGGCAGAAAGGTCAACTTTTGATTCTGTGAAGATGTCAGTCATCCCCATCTCTTGTAAAACCTCGTTGAGGTTGAAGGTGCCTTCCAGCTTGAATCGGGGCAGGTAAACCTCCACTGTTGTCTCAAACATGTTCTCTGAGGAGGCCCACAGCATTAAATTTTCATAGGTCATTCTGCTTTCAATCTATAAGATGGGGGAGAGAAGGAGCTTAAAATAGGTGGGAAGCTTTGAAAAATTTAGATCTTTACCCAGTGTTAACTCAGACAACTGGCTTCCAGGCCTAGTGCATGACATGCACTGCCTTACCTGCTCCAGCCCACTGACAGATCCATCAGCCACATCACCTGGCAGCAGGATGATCATGCTCAGTGACTTCTGAGCGTAAGGGAGTTCAAGGATCTGAGCACCCACCTCCTCAATGTAGCCCAGTTTAAATTTGCCTTTCTGATACATCATCTGCACAGGTTTCATCCTGTTCTATTGAAAAGAAAATTACACAGTCAGTTAGGCAATACAGCTCATACCAATATCTCTACCCAACATGGGAGACAAGTTAAGTTCCCAACACACCCATGCCTTACTCACGGGACAGCTCAGCCCTGGACATTGTTATGCTTGATGCAATACTCACAGTATTTAAGGAGAACAATGTTAAGATTTACAGAATGCAGATGCACCTGATTCAGTTTAAAATCTCTCTGAACTGTTTTTTCTTCCTCAAACTTGCGTTCCCAGGATGCTTTGAAGTAGATTACATTCACAAGCACCAGCAATGCATGTCCATCAATCACACCAGGTGCAAAGAGTTCCTTGATTTTACCTAAAGGGAATTTTGAAACACAGAAGTATTTGTTAGCTGTCATTAAGACTCTGGACTGAGACTCAGTTACTGGTCTGTGAACTTAATTTTGGGAAAAACTTAGAAACACAGTTCTTGGTTTACTCAAAGAACAAAAACAATATAGGTAAACAAATGGTAGATTCCTCTGCCCAGTTACCAGCCAGGGAGGACGGGGGAACTGAGAGTCACCAAATTATCCCCTGGTGTTCTGAATCTGCATTTATGGCTGTGTGAAGGAGCAGTTTGTCTGGTCAAGCCTTATAGGTATTACTGCAATTATCAGGCCAGGCATAAAGGGGGAATACAAAAGTATTTTACAGCAAACACATCTTTAACGCAGAAATAATTTAGCTGGTAACTTATTCTAATATTTCAAAAGCAGATGAGAAGACAAACTACCCTTAAACAGCGTAAGAGTGAACACACAGAAACGTGAACAGGTCTTCGCTTTTTCTACCTTGGAATTTCATTTGTCGAACCCATGTAGGAAGGCAGTGATAGAATGGCTATGGTTTTGTTTTGTTTTACTGATGCCTTAATTGGCTACC
>WEKY01027047.1:48273-85416 GCA_013390045.1 Picathartes gymnocephalus | reverse complement strand
TTTTTTTGTAGTTACTAAGGAGAATTACAGGAATTAAAATAAGCATATTCCCATTTATTCTGTGGCAATGGGTGAAAATACTGCATTTTATGATATAAAATGTGTGACCAGTAGGCTCTGAAGTGTTCAGGCTGAGTATTTTTTTTTATAGTGCCACAGAGATACGAGCTTTCAGCATCTGATCCATCTTGAGTTTTCTGGGGAGAGATTTTCAGGGGTCTCTGAGAGATAATTACAAAAAAGCCCAAACTTAATTTAGGAGGCTTCAATTAGCCTTATAGGGGTTTTCCTTCCGGTGAAATATTTGTAAGGTGTCTTCAAATCTAATTGGTTGGATGGTGCCATTGTAGGTGTTTGTTCTAATGGTTTCTGTTACGTCTATTGTATTAAGATGGTACCAATTTCTTATGGAACTTAATGTTTCTTAAATTACTAGTGTTTAAAAAAATGTTTTGCAGGTGTACATTTGCTTTTGACTGTGCTAACTAAAAAGACATCTTTGATATATTTAATAAGATGCAGTATGCTAATTGCTGGACTGAAGCATTAAAAAGTATTGCAAGTATATGGAAATTAGATGCAGTGAATTAAGTAACAAGCTGAATATGTTATTGAGCATATATAACATTTTTTACTGTAAACATAAAGGAAATTATTTATTTACATTTGTCATTATTTGAGTGTTCCAAGCACGTCTACAGCTGCAAAAAACCCACCGTGTTTCATTTAGCACTGGTTTTAGTGGATAGGGATGTAAACGTATCTCAGTTGGACTGTCAGATGAATTAGTTACAGCTTTTCGAAATAACACTGTCCTTTAAAAATATTCAATACATGTCAGTTTTCATACTACATTAGTTATGGAAGTCTGTGCAGTTCTTGGTTTTGTTTTGGTTTAGAGTAGAAGTAGCTTAAAAATGGTGTTTCCTGTTTTAAAAAAAGAAAGCTTTTCTTTATTGTGTCCCATTTTTTGAGGTATGTATCTTGCAGAGCAGATTTTTTCCAGAAGTCTATTGCTTGTTTAGGAAATAAATTTTAAAAACCCAAACAAATAAGGCCTTTCAGTAGTGTTTCTTAGTTTGTAGTGTCAGTGGTAAGAACACAGAAAAACAATACAGGAAATCTTCTTTGTTTAAATTTTGCTTTAATGTAACTGGCATTTGAATGTTAAATGTGATTTTTATTATGATTCTTGGACAATAAGGAGTCACATGCGGATTCGATTTTTCAGTATGGATCCCTTGTGTCAAATGGTGCCTTCAGACACAGCTGGAAGAGTTGTTACTGGTGAATAATTAAAAATCTTGAGGTAGAATGATGCCACGATGATGCCTTTTGGCTTTAGAAGCCTCAGTGGTACAAGACAAACACTGTTGTAAACTGCAGTGATACTGCAGATCTCTTTTCTGTTTTTCTGTCACTGCACAAAGAAGAGACAGGACGTTTGTTGGCAGAAATACTGTTTCTGTGTTAAAGCAAGCTAGTGCAATTGGAAAAGACAGACAAGTGTTTGTGCATACAGGGCTCTGAAGAAGGACTTGTATTTCTGAAAACTTGTGTAGTTTTTACAACCCTCCTACCTGATAAACTGCTAAATCTGTCTACAAACCATGCCCTTCCTCTCTCCTTAAACTATTACGGCTACAGAAAAATAACGCTGCAGAGAGAAGCAGAACTAGTAGGAAGTGATTTGTAGGACAATAGGTCCTGTGCCTGACTGTGCTGGCTCTGTTCGATTTGTATTTTGACTGGTATTGCCAGGCTTTTCTGACTGTCTTTTTTCAGAAAGGACAAACACGTTGGGCTTTCGCATAGGCTCCTTATTACACCTTCTTGTCTGCCCTGCACTTAGTCTGGATGTTTGAGTGCTTTTATTTTTTAAAGCAAATATTAAAGGACCCAAAATACATTTTAAACCTTTTTGATAGTCTTTAACCAATCTTTTCAACCTTTGCTGAAGTTTAAACATGCTCCATGGCATGCAGAGGTGTCTTTCATAGCCTCTTCTTAGGAGAATTGTTAAAGAAAGTAAATGGAGCAATAAGTTGGAAATGGTTGATCCTTTTCCCTTAAATGATAAATAGAAGTCTCTTCCATTTCTATGCCCTGTATCAATTTGCAAATGCCAAAGTATGGCCTAAACTTGTGTAGCAGTACACCTTCTGTATAGTTTGTTCACAATAAGAACTGTGACCATTTTCAGTGTGTTCTTTTCCTTTTTTTTTGTGATACTGTTCTTTTCCAGCCATACCCAGCTTCTACTTTACAAATACTTTTGTGAAAGACCTTTTCTGTCCGTCTGTCCATTTTTCTCAGTTGCCTCAGAATCCCAGCCTCTCTGTTCAATGTTTATTCTTATACAGTTGTGGCTTTGAAGCAAACCATCTAATATTGCCAGAGTTGTTGCCACAGTAATGAGAGTTGGTAATGCTGCACTGATCTGCTATTTGGAAATTGCTCTTGTAGGTCATGCAGCAGTTTGTTTCCTGCAAAGGTTAGGTCATCAGCTTGGGAAAATTTTAAATTACACTTTTTCTGGTTTGCAGGAATAAACATCTAGATCATTACCCCAAAAGCTGGGCAAAAAAGGAGTATATGGCATGAAAACAGTACTGACAGCTTTTAAACAAAATTAATTATATTTTTAAGTGGGGCATCCATGCAGTTTAAAATGTTACCATTTTAACGTGTAGCTGAAGTTTTGTTGTTGGATAATTCTACTCAAAAAAAGTTAGAAGTGGAATCAAGCTCACCTATACCAGAAATTAACCCCAAGCTTTTATTCAAAAGATTGCTGAAAGATAACAACATGCATATTTGAAGATAATAATACGCCTGAGGGGCATTTCTTGCTTTTTGAATTAGGGTGAAGAGACACTGTTGTTCTGTAAAGAAGCAGCTGTTCAGCATGATAATTGGTGTGTTCAAGGAAAATAAATGCATTTTCTTTAACAAAAGTTTAATGATGAGGACCTATTGATGTAGTGAATAGTTGAGGTTACTCACCTATTAGACAGCTGATACCTAAGCTTGGAATATGAGCACTTTCTGAGTAAAGTGTTCAATAAAAAATTTAATATGAAATTCGGAAGGCCTTGCATAAATACATACTGAGCATCTGAATAGTGGACAAATTAGGTTTTATGATAGCATTTTTGAGCCATAAAAATCATTAAGGAAACTGCCTTGGTTTAAACAGTTCCCAGAGGAATTAATCAAATTACAGATAGTCTGAACACATGAGAGCCATTAAAAACTATAAACATTTCACAATATAATTGAATGTAGAGTACCAAGTAACAGCTTGTCAAGTATAGCTAGAATGTAGTAGGACAGACAAAAGAAATTTTATAGGTGCTTATCCTTGGGCAACCAGCATCTCTGCTTTAATAGCAATCCTTTGTGAACATGCATGAACTTCTGAGGGAGTTCTCAGTATCCTCTTTGCATTAGGAACTTCTTTTAAGAGAAGTAACCCACGTGTACAATACAAATGTTATGGGAAGTAATGAAAATGAAGTTGAATGTTGAACATGAGCAGGCAGTGTAACGCGTACTGCAGAGGGCAGGTGGTGTCCTTGGTGACATCAGGAGAAGTCTTGTCAGCAGTTTGAGGGAGGTGGTCCTTACCCTCTGCACAGCGTTGGTGAGGCCACACCTGGAGGGTCATGTTCTGGGGTGGGGGTTCCCCAGTACAAGAGGTCAGTGAAGGGCCACAAAGATGATTGAGGGACTGGAGCACCACACCTGGGAGGAAAGGCTGAGAGAGCTGGGACTATTCCGCTTAAAGAGCAGGCTCAGTAGGATCTTATTAACATATAGAAATACCTGCAGGGAGGGTGCAAAGAAGATGGAGCCAGGCTCTTTTTAGTAGTTCCCAGTGAAAAGAGGTAAAGAGCACAAACTGAACTGCAGGACATTCCCCATGAACATCAGAAAATGTCTTTTTACTGTGAGGGCAGGTGGCTTAGATAGCCCAGAGAAGTTTTGGAGCCTCCATCCTTGGAAATAATCAAAAGAGCCATCTGAACACAGTCCTGAGCAAGCAAATCCATGTCCCTGCATCAGCAGGGAGCTCAGAACTTCAGCGGTTCAACCCCAGTCACTCTGCGACTCTGTGAAATCTATTTGTAAATCCAAGTAAAATCCTTTGCACAAAAATTGGTGAAGCAGCATCAAAAAACAACTCTTGAAGGCAGGCAGGAAGTGCTAAATATACAGAAGTGTGGAGAGAATCCGTTCAAGTTTGGCTAAAATGAGAACAAACTGATGTGCTAGAAGAGGAAATTTTTTTTTTTCTGAGGAAAAATCCAGATGGTTTTCCAAGTAGTCAGAGAGTGGAAGAGCATAGTCAAAATCCTCATTGGAGTTACAGACAGAGGTTATTAAAATGCAGAAGAAAGTCAAGCTGTTGGATGTGAGAGTAACTTCATAAGAGAAACAGAATTTGGGAAGGAAAATTGTTGTTGAGCTGAAGAGAACGAGCTGTTTAGATGCACAAATCATGCTGTTTGAAAAGTTTTAGAAGAAGCTATAGAACGTAAGTCGGTTGTAGGCTATAGAAGCCTACAGCCCTGCTTCAAAGAAAGTGATCTAAAATGCTAAATGTAGATATTGAAAGATCAGACTTCTGGAGGAAATGGTATCACAAGGTAGCAGATGTCCCAGTTACTGAGTTGGCTCATCTGCTTATAAAATGAGAAAATGGTGAGTAATTGTTTCATCAGGGAAAGACAAGGCAGAACTGTGAAGAAACCTGCAGCAGCAGATGCACACTGCCTAGGAGAGGTGTGTACATTCACCTGCCCGTGTGCAGGAGCCACAGGTGCAGCTGGAGAGCAGCCAGTCTCAGAATGATGTCCGGGTGGGGGATGGCACTGGCTTTTGTGAAGCTGAGCAAAAGCGTGGGGGATCTGGCGTGCACGGACAGTCAGCAGAAGGCAGCAGTCAGCTCCACAGATGCAGCTTCCAGAGGATCATGGCCAACGGCAGAAGGCCAATTATCAGCAGTGTGGTGATGTCCTGTTAATGTCCTGAGTGGTGTCCTGGAGAGGGGGCCAAATATAAGCACCTGCAGGAGGTATTGGAGAGGTTGGGAAAGAATGAATATTTCATCCTGTTAAAGAAGAAATCCAGTCTTCTGAGTTTGGAGGCAAAAAAAGAGTTCTTCCACCCAGGGAACAGACAGCTGTAAAGCCTCAAACCTGAAAGAGCTAGAGAGGGTTGAGTTTCACAGGAAAACCAATTCACCAAAAGGAATATCAAGGTCATTCTTCAGGTGGAGACACAACAGAGAATTATGTCAGTGGAAAAAAAGGTAGAAAGGAGACTCAAAAATCTTGATTATTTGATTACAAAATACTAAAAATGGAGATATTTAACCTTAAGCTATGCCAGGGGAAATTTAGGTTAAACATCAGAAAAAAATTCTTCACTGAAAGAGTGATTGAGCACTGGAATCATCTGCCCAGGGAGGAGGTAGAGTCACCATCCCTGGATGTGTTTAAAAAAAAGGCTGGATGTGGCACTCAGTGCCGTGGTTTAGTTGATGAGGGGGTGTTAGGTCATAGGTTGGACTTGATCTCAAAGGTCTTTTCTAACCTAGTTCATTCCATGATTTTGTGATTCTATGACTCTGTGTGATTTGTAGCTGCTCTGATGAGGACTTTCCTTGAGGAATGACCTTATCTGTAAAGGGTGCATATGTGAAGATATCCCAGAAGGCTGTTCTGAGGATACTATGAGACTGCTTTCTGATGGTCTGCTTTGGGTAAAATGAGTGGTAATTGCATACTAGAGAGCTTAGTTTGTAAGGGATGCAACAAGGCATTTATATTAGGGCTGTCATAAGGAAAAGGGATCCTGTTTCTTCTTCTTTCCCTTCCCCCAATTCTAATTTGGTCCTGTGCAGTATTTTTCGAGCCTGATTAATATACAATTACCTTGCTTCTCAGTTGAGCAGTTTTCTGGGAGCATGCGATGGAACTGTGGTTCCAGCTGTTGCACAGAAGTGAGAATGTCAAATGCCTGATTAATTAATAAAGTGTGTTGCTGTGGAGGGAGTTGTGTTTATTGTAAGGAATGTATGCTCAAAGTGTTTAGTTCTTGAAATAAGGTGTCTTAAAGTATGCAGAGGATTTAAGTGGCTCAGAAAGGCTGCAGTTTGAGAGCACCTGTCACTTCTTGTTCTGGTAGTATCTTGAGCAAGGCATATGCTTGATGACCTAAATGGGACTAGTACTGAATAAAATGTATGAAACGGAAGAACATTTGATGTTCTTCCATCCAGGCTCAGATTGCTTTACTGTACAAAATGAGCTGTTAGCATAAGTTATGTTTATTGGTGTGTAGGATGTTTTCTCATGTACATTGTCTTAGCAATCCTACTTTTGCCCACAAGACACCCCATTGATCACAGATGTTAGAGTAGGAATTACTGTTTTCCTATGAAAAATCTTTATCTACATGTTTCATTTAAATTTCACTGCATTTCCAGCATTTTTGCTGTTTCCAGAATAATATTCTCAATTTTTTTTCAGATTTAGTAGTCCTCTTACTAATTAGAGATTCCAGACTCTGCATTTCACTTCACTTGTGAGAGAAATCTGGTGTCGTTAGCTTTCTTGAATACTAGCAATATTTATGCAAGTTATAAAAATGTAAACCAAGGCTTATTTATTGAGAAATACCTGTTGGCATATCCATAGATGTTGTTCTTGTTTGAAGGAAATCAGAAGTCTCTTGAAGCAGTGCTTCAAATTGAGAGTTGTTCATAATGACAGAATTTGTCCTGCCCGAAGTTCTTTCTCTAGAAGAAACAAATGCAGCAGAGAGGTTAACAAATTAGATTTTGATATTGTCCTTTTAATACATACTGTTTATTAAACCAATTATACCTTGTTATTATGCCTTATGGCTGCCATAAAGTTATTCTGTTGAATAAAGAGATTCAAATTAGGTTTTGACACAGTGTTGTTATGTATTATTAAAGGGCCTGCCTGAAGCTGGTGTTTCTTTGGGTTAATTGTGGTAAGGGTTCTAATCTGTGGTCACTGAGTAAGTGTTAAAATTGTCTTCCTTCACCCAGCTTCCTCCTCAGTTGACTCGGAGTGGAGAAGTGAGATGTAGTGGTGATTACACTGGTCAGGGAGATGACTGTGATTAATGCAAGGCAGTGGGTGTCAGTAATTACAGGTGTAGGTAATTTTTCTGTCCTGAAGGTCTTGCTGCTGACAACTAAAATGAGTAATTTAAAGCCTGAAATGGGAGAGATGCTTCTCTAAAAACAGGTGATCCTATACTACCTTTTGAGGCAAATACATGTAATTTTGTTTTCGTATATACAGAATATTTTCATAATGCCTTGTTCACATTTTAAGTGCTCTTTCTGCAGCTTTGATGCATAATTGTCACAGTAATCAGAACAGGTTTGCCGGATTTGAAACACTTCCATCTTATCCATAAGACTAGAAAGCACAATACAAAGAACTAGTATGCAGTGCGTTAGGAATTTCATCACTTCATTTGAGATTTTTTTAATGTAATTTCTGAGCATGAGACTTTTATACTGAGATGCACCGAGGTTTAATCACAAGTGTATCTCCTGTTTGAAAATAATAAGACAGACACTTAAAAGATTTTAAACTGGATGGTTTTGGGCAACTGTTTTTTAAGTTTCTTGTGACTGTCAAGTTTGTAATCTTAAGGACAGAAATTTGAAAGCTATTTAATACTGAAGGCATTCTAGTCTTCTTGGTTGTTCTTTCTAAAACTACTAGTAGTATTAGAAATACCTTGCTATTGAAACTTCATTTTTAAACTATTGGTGCAAAGACTGGTAGCTACTGAATTGCTAGCGTTACTTCTACTCACTCTGTAGAAATTCTGAGCTTTCCAATATTATTATTGTGCTATTGAAAAATAGATAGTATTACCTAGTGGGCATCTATTAGTACTTTCACTAGCATTTGTTCAAGCAGAGGTTTTTACTGGCTTGATGTAGGCATCTAATATGTAATTAATTTCACATTAAGTGATAGCAGCTTTTATGAGAATAGGGAAAGAGCTCAGAATGTAGGTAGAAGCGGGAATGAGCCTGAAGTTAGGTAGGGTGGGAGTTTTGGGACTGTTTGGATTCAAGATGCCAGAATACCTAGAGGGAATAGGTGGCAGAGAAGAGGGCAAGCCTGTCTGGTGCTTTTCTAGTGGGACTTTCTGCCAGGCCTGGGGGTTGGACTATGGTTGTTATGTCCTGAATTCATAAACAGCTATCAGATGTGATCACAATATCTTCATCCTCTGCAGTGAGTGATCTAAACTAGAGATGACAACTTTAATAGCTGTTAGTTAAATGTAGATAGTAGATATCAGTCCTGCTCATCGCTTTGTGGGTTGATGGTGGATGTCAGGAGCAACATGTAGGTTTATCCTACTTCTTTTGTAAAACTTGAGCAATTTGTCAGACAGCCATTGTGTATCAGAGAGAAAGATTAAGCTATCAGAAGTTATGTAATGTTAGCATTAGCTGCAGTTGATTTACTGTGTCAGTTCATTTCTTTGAATGTGTTGATGCATGTGTATTGTGATTCAGTTTTCAATTACCTGAATACATACTTTTTTTTTTTGACTCCTTGTCATTCTCTTCCATTCAGTGCCTTTGCGGTGCCTGTGGATGAGGGAAAGTTGCCCAAACAAGTTCCATATTACTTATTTTGTGAAGTAGTAAGTACGCAGTGAAGGGCATGAAGAAAAACAAAGTTTAACTGCTGGGCAGCTCAGTGTTACTGTGAGGGATTTTTTTTTTTTTTTTTTTTACACATAGCTTTTCACCATAACCTGTTTGTATTTCTCATTTTCTGAAAAATGGTAGTTCTAATTTTGCTATCTTTGGAATTGTGAAGATGACTCAATTAATTTTCATTAAATGATCTGATACTATAATTCTACACAGGTGGCCAACATTTCTTAGCTTTTCTTTGACAGTTTAAGCTTGACATTATTCTGAGTATCTGATTTCACAAGCCAATTTAAAAATAAATTTTCATGACTCATCTTCAGAGTTTGATCATGAGTAATATTTGACCCCACTGAATGTGGGCACAAATACAGTGAGGTTTTTTGGTATATATCTAGCTAATCCTGAGGAATTCCTCAATAGACAGCATAGCTACCTTCAAAGCTCAAAACCTAGGTGAACAGCAGTCAGAATAAGGGGATATTTAGCTATTTTTCCATCCAGCTCGCTGTGATTCAGTCCATTCATCAGCTTAGAAATCACATGTTCTGAGCTTTAGAACAATTATAATGATGCCTATTGTGGTCAGAGGATGGTTAACATGATTCATGTTAGTGAGAGGTTTTAATAATTGAGTTCAGTGTTGTTGATGATAACATTAGTCATGTCAGATCTAACATGTTCTTGTTAAGCTTGACTTTTAAAAGTATGCTGAAAAAGAAAATCTTATGTACTTACATGCTGCAGCAATTATTAAGAGTGAGAATCACAGATATTTGAGTCTGAAACGTGGTATGTGACTCCCTTGGGTAGGCATGAAAGCTAGAAGAAAGATAGTAAATGAAGTTTCTTATTGTCAATTAACTCCAGAATCACTTGGGAAATGATAGGAAATTATGAGGAAACTTGTCAGTTTATCAGCCAACTTAACTGTATCCTCGCCACTAAAGCAAATATCTCCGCAGTCCAAAAAACTAAGTTGAGCTTTAATCCTTACCCCAGTAGTCAGGGTTTTGTAGGTTAATGTAGGTGTTCTCTCCTAGATCATCTGTTAAACATGGTATTTCAAACAGGTTTAAGTGTGTTTAATGGAATGTACTGTTGCATGTATGAGTAAAGTTATTCCTTTTGTTGTGAAAGAAACAAAAGATATGTTACCTTTCTCTTTACTGTTATAACTTTGAGGTGTTAACTTTTTATCTTGAATGTCAGTGGAAGTGAGTTTTACATACATATGGGAGGAAATTCATTGAGTAAAGAGTTGCTACTGTTAAATAAATCAACCATAAGGCTGCATTTTCAAGTCTTTACATTGCCAAAATGAGGCAGAGGCCCATAAAGTAGCCTGCAGAAAGTGCATGAACTGTATAGGAGGTTTTAAAAAGAGGGGAAAATATCTTTTAAAATAATTTTTATACTTCCAGGCTGTTGCAGAGAATGCTTTTTCGAGTTCACTGTCCAATGTGATGATGGCTGATTTTCCAAATTATTTTTGAAAGTGTTGTTTAGCAGTGACATTTCCATCATACTGTGCTGTGGCACTCCTGGGTAACTTCTGTCAGTGTAGATTTAGTTACTCTTCTTGTGAAATTGAAATTTTCCCTAATAGAGAAAGATGAGTTATTATATTTTAAATATTTGTGAGGATGGCACTGCTTTTAGTGGAACATGTTAGATTCTGTCAGATTTTAATCTTATCTGTTTATAGTGACTACTTGCTATTTGTTTTGGATTTTTTGGGTTTTTTTTACAAATTGCAAGTATTTGAACTTTCCATTTAAAATACAATTTTCAAAAGCCATTTTGCTCGCTCCTCTTCGTCTTTGTATTTCTGCTTAAAGAAAATAGCCTGCTGCTTTCTTCATTTGCTGTTTGGGATTAGTAAGGAGGGGAAGCCTTGAAAACACTTCATATAAAATTGAAGACAGAGATTTCTATTTCTGTCAGCCAATAGTAGTCTAAGTTGAAGATAAGAGGCTTGTTTTGAGGATTTTTGATCAGCTGAAAATTTTTGGAGCAACTCTAGTCACGACAGTCACAGAATTGTTTGATGGAAGGCTGCTCACCAACTTGTGTTCATTTTTGGGTGGTTATTAGCAAGCTAATAACTCTGGTTGCTCTTTTGAAATTTCCTGTCACTTTGTCATTGTTTTGGAAGCAATGACTGTCTTTCCAAGGGATCAGCCTGGCATTTTGTACCACGTTTCTCAGAGGTAATGATGAGAAGTGCAGTGTATATAGCCCAATGATGACCAACATTCTACCCAGATGAACAAATACCTTATTCAGGTGTTAAGAGAAAATTGGGTGCTTTGGCTTCTCCTCTGCCACATGGCTGGACTTTGTGTGGGGTACTACTGTGATGTCCTTTCCAGAAGCAATAAAAGCAAACAGGTACCTTGTACAAGTGGTTGTGTTTCTCCCTTGGGTGGAAGTTACCTGAGCAGCAGCTGAAGAATGTGCTCATGACTGTGCTTTGCTGGCGGTCCCAGTGTGGAGCCCAGGTGCTTGTCACAGCCCTGCTAAGGAATGAGGTCTGACTGCCTGTCTCCTTTGTGTTGTTACCACCAGTGATGATAAATTGTTGTGCCTTAGACAGCTGCAAGAGTCTGCAGTGGTAGTACTCTGTGCTCTGTAGGTAGCTGGAGCTGATCTGTCCCTGGAGCCAGGCTACCAATGAAGCTGGAGCAGAAGCTCTCTGTTTGCTTCCCCTATTCCGCAGGGTTTTTTTTCAGTGAAGGATCCTAGCAGTAAGCGACCAAGTCAAGCTATAGAGCAGAAAAGATGGAGGCAGGATCTCTCAGTCACAAGGATGCCAAATCAGGTGACATCAAAAAGCTGTTGAAATTTACAAGTATATGACAACCTTTAGTAGAAATAGAATGCTGGGTCTTTTAGAATATTAATCTATTTTATGATCTCCCTTTTATAAATAAAGCTGCATAACAAGGTGTTCCAGGGTCCTTTCAGATGAAAGGCATTAGATAATGGTGCCTTTAGATGTTTACCTCTTGTCTGGGCCTGTGAATTCGTTTATCACTGAAATGCTTTATTGCAACAACTCTGTTTTTGCCCATGTGTGGTGTGAAACCATTTGAATGTCACCGTTATTTATTTTAGATCATTTATTAAGTTTCCTATTGAGGCCTCTATGGCCTGAATTAAAACACTAAAAGGAAATCTCTACATAAAGCTGCCAAATAAAATACATAGCCAGGCAAGATTTTAAATAAATAAATACATAAAAATCAGGCAAGAGGTCTGTTGGGCTTGTCCTTGTGCAAACCACCCACAAAGGGATTAGTTCCGTTACTGAAAGGAATGGAAAAAACATGGGTAGCAGATAAAAGCGCATAGGGAGGAGACGCAAAATAGACAAAAATAGCACAGTTGAAATAAACAAGTCTTGCAGAAGAGGGCAAGAGAAGAAATGCGTGCTGAAACATTATCACAAAAATGTGAGTTGTTATACAGGAGTTGAACCCATGGTGCAGTGGGGCATCCTGGGCCTGGATCTGATCCAGAGCAGGCAGGGTGCCTTGCTGACATGTGGACTGCAGGCTCCAGTTTGGTTTTGCCTGGCCCTTTCAACCTGCCCATGGGTGACCAGCTGCAATGAAGGGGATGGCAATGCTGATACAAGTAAGAGAGCTGCTCCTCTGAAACGTGAGTTTGCTTGCTTTGCTTGGAATTGATGTATTAGGACCCTTATCCACCCATTAAGCACAGAATACTCAAGTAATTCAGTGTTTAGTAGGATGAAGCCCAGAAGTGTAAGAAGATGCATCTTGTTGATGTTTTGGATGTTACTGCCCTCGGTGATTACCTTCTTGCTTTCTTTGCCAAGGAAAGCCTTTTGGAGCCATCAGAATGCTATAGGCAAATGAAGATCAACTACAAGGGCTTATCTAAAACATCCTGGTTTTTATAGATTTCTCCACAAATGGATGTCCCTTTTTGTAAATAATTTACATGAAATCTTTGTTGCTGCCATGTTTGTTATCTGAACTGTAATACTTTACCTGTGCCAAATTATTGTCTGCAAACAGGTTAAATTATTGAGGGCAGAAGAAAAGTCTGTAAGGTGACTTAGTGCTTTCAAAGGGTCCACCCATGCTCTCAGGTCTAAATTTCAAAACAAACACCCTGAACATGATGCACGTAAATGGTTTCTGCTTTGCATGGCCGCCACTTTATGGTGGCATTATTGATGGGGTTTTTGTCCACATGTCCCTTCTAGATCTTTGTATAAGTGGTACAAATAAACAAATGATGATGATGGTAGTAGCAATAATAATAACAATAACAACAATCATCATCATCTTTAATTTCACTGCTGCTTTTTCTCAGGTAACATTTCTGTAGTTTTCTCTTCCTGCCCCCATACAGTTTCACCCTTTTTCTTTAAAAATGTTTTGATAATTACGTTACCATATTTTCTTCTTTTATGCCTTTTGAATCTCTTTATGTGAAATCAACATTTGTGAAAAGCTAGAAGGTGGCTATTCTGAAGGATAATCAGAAAAATATCAGAGTGGACATGCAAAAATGTGACAGCTGCAAGAATTTTTTCAGCCTTTAAGGCTTATACTCACGTGTTGCCCACAGTCCTGATGCAACCTCTAGTGCCAATGCTGGGGTGGCTTCTGTGTGGCATTCCCTGTACATCAGGGTCAGGAGCACATGTGTATTGTCTTCTAAGTGAAAGATTTCAGTCCTTACTGTCCTGTCTTAAGAGCGTAACCAAAGGCAGTCAGTCTGCAGGTGACTGGAGAGATGCCATGAATTCTTACCTAAAGAGTCTTGTATAAATTGGAGAGTTGTAAACCTCTGGTTTATGACCAGTATCCAAGGGTTGTTATGTACAGTATGGCTGAAGGTTTATAAAGTAGGGAGACATTGCAGATTTCATTTTCTTCTTACTAACGTGTGTTTGTTGTTTCTAAGTTAAAAATAGAATGGCTGTTTTAATTTAAAACATACATTAATTAAAATAGCTAAAAAACAGAATAATAATTTGTGTTGTATCAAGCAGAGCTCTTACTCTGTTGAAGCTTTCTTGGGCACTGCAGTTGTCTTTGTCAGTTCAAACGTGTCGTACTCGTGTGAAACATCATCTTCCTTGTAGCTCTGAATGGATCCACAGATGTATGCTGTGCCCGGATAATCAGGGGTGCAGGTAAAAGGAGTGTGATCAAAGAAGAAGTCTGCTTTACACCCTTGTACATAATCTGCTGTTTAGCACATCTCAATTCATGGTCTTCACTGGTGGTATACTGTCATACTTCTGACAGAAGTCAGTAATACCAGTCAACTGTAGTACTGGTTTTATGGTTGTGATAAAACAATCTTCTGAACTTTTTGAGAAGGTGCCATTTGAAAAATGGAATAATTTTATTTCCTTTTAAAAATCTGTCTTTAACCATGCTTGAATTTTGCTTTTCTGTTTTTCTAATATTTTTTCATTTTGAAATTAAACTCGTCAGCTTTATCTTGTTCTTAGTGCTAAGTTTGCCTGGCTCATCTGACTCCTTGTCTTAATTACATCTGCTCCAAACCCTATCTGTATTTCTGAAATGGTTCAGTCCTATTTTCTGTTGTGCTGCTTAGGTCCCTACTGCTTAGTTGTTTGGGCCAGAGGTTTTTGCCTGAACTTTCTGGTGTTAAGAAAATTTAATGAATTCCACATGGTCTTCAGGTGTTCATTGCAATTGAGACTTGAGGCATTTGATCTGATAAGGCTCTATGCTGACATGTTATAGAAACAGAAGTATGTTAAGCTGCCTGTGTTGTTATAGGTATATTGCTCAGTGTTCTTAAAATGTCCCTTGGCAGAGTTTTAACTTTATTATACAATTGAACTTTTGATGTGCTCAGAAAAAAAAAGATACTTAAAACTTTAAATATTGACCTTTTGAAAACAGGAGTGAAAAATAAATACAGAGCAGAATTTGCCAGGCAGAGAGAGAGAGAAAGAAAAGGTTAATGTTCGCTCTGGTGATTTTTAGAATTAATTTATAATTAATCCTAAAATAGAATTAATAATAGAATTAATTGTCACTCATGTCAGACAGGACAGGATGAAGTTTTACATGTTAAAGGCTTTGTCTGCAGTGGTTAATAGCATCCATAGAGTATCAGATCAAACATCCAGGTGGCACCATGTCCTGTCTCTGGCAGTGACTGGTAATCAACATACAGGAAAGAGTTTAAGCACCAGTAAGCTCATAATAATGTTTGTCTGATACAGATCCAGGAGTCTGCAGCTCAGGAGCTCTCTGGGCCAGGTACATGGGCCTTGTTCTTAAGACTTCTGTGAATTTGTGTCCTTATGACTTTCTTTTGTGAATTTGCTTTACTGCTTTTTGCATCCAGTGTAAAATTTTGACCCATCCTGTATAGTGGATTGTACAGTTTACCTATGGGTCGTGTGGAAAAAGTATTTCTTCTGTTGTTTGAATATCCATACTTCTGATTTTGTTCAACAATCTTTTTTTCTTCTGCACTGGAAAAGGTCATAACAGTTGTTAATTATTTATTCCATGCCACTCCAGTAATTTATTTTCCTGATTTGAATCATGCTAGTGTGTTGCTCATACAGAATCTAATGTACCCATACATCTGAATCATCTGGTTAGTTCCCTGCTCTGAGTGTTTTGAAGTTGATTTATATGCGTTTTGAGACTGGAGGAACAACAACTACATGTAGCAGTAATGAAAACCCATGCAGTAGCATAGTGCTGATCTGTTTTCCCTTTCTCCCCCACCTCCTTACAGTTGCTAATGAAGGCAAATGTCATAATGACAGTTGCCACTTGTTATAGTTAGGGCTGATGTATTTCTTTGAAAGAAAGCCTAGTGGGGAACATTTCAACTGGTGACAGATAGAGGACCTGACATAGACTCCCAGTACATTTCCTGCTTCTTTGTTCCATGTAATATTTGTCAAAACAGTGGCGACGAATGATGATATGTATTTATTTTTTTTAAGCGTGAAGAATGACTGCATTCAGCATGCACACAGGCAGATAAAAGAAGTTGAACAGGTTCAAAAGCTTGTGTCAGTCAGACTGTCAAAATCACATTGGCAGACCTGGAGCCCTGTGTGTACAGATGGGACCTGAAAGTGAGATCTGCTTGCTCATGGGGGTAAAGGGAGCTTGATTTGCTGAGACTGCTGCAGAGAACAGCTGGCTTGCCTGGCTGTGACTGCATCTTCACATGCCTCATAAGAGACTTGCAATAAATATGTATGTTTTTATTTTTCTTTTTTTTCCCCACAAGCCATGTTTCTCTCTTGGAGATGTGCAGCATTCGTGCACTATGTCCTCTCTGGGGCACCAGCTGCCTTTGCAGCCCTGCGCCCCCCAGGTCTTCCTGAGCTGCTGACTGCATGGGGGCTTCACATGAGGGGTAAACAGGCAGGAGAGATGCTGTCACAGGTTACCTTTGCTCGTGCTCTGAAGGGTCTGCAGGGAGGCCAATAGAGGAACAGAGGCCACTTTTCCACGTGGTGGAGTTATGGTAGGAGAGGACAAAGCAAGCAGGACTCAGGCTGTGAGCCCTCATGATGAGCCTTCCCAGGGACCTGAATTCTCACTGGGTTTTGTGTTGCAGAGATGTGTATCTGTGCTCAGGAAATCCATCCTACATCCCTTGGAGAAATCTTACTAAGTGGCATCAAGCCTTGAAGCTAAAGCAAAGTCACTTACCTGTTGGCTAGAAGATCAGGGGTTTTTTGTTATACGGTTGTCAATTCATGTCAATTCAGCTCTTCATGTGTGTTTGAAATGTTGGGAGATTCTTCTTTCTGGCATCCGTAGCCTTTACGTGTTTAATGTTGTCATATAATCAATTATCTGTATCTTTTACTTTTGTCATAAGAAATAAGAAACTCTTTATTTTCTTTTAAATGTAAGCACTAAAAAAATTGTTCATGTAGGCAGTATATTTGATTTATCTCTTGTGATTGGATAATAGGTATTATTTTGCTAGGCTTGGTCTATGGTAATATTGATATACTGAAGTATTGATCTGTTTTCTGGTTACTGGTTTTTGTGATTGCCTTTCTTAGAGAGATTTCATTCATTGAATTTCAGAAAGACTTGTGGGTCTTACTAGAAATGTCCACTTCCTGGCTTTGATCATGCTGTGTATAGTGCATACTCTGATCTCAGCTATCAGATCACTTAATTCAGTAACATTTGTCCTCCTTGAAAATGGTGAGCATTTTAAAAAGTGTTTTTTTAAAGTTTTAGCAAGGAAGACATTAAATGTTTAATACCTGTGTTGCAGAATGTAGTAAAGTAAGTATATGGAAATGATGCAACTTAATGAGCATGTTTCCTTGAGGAGATATTAAAATGCAAAGAGCAGGTGAAGGACACAGGCACCTACAAACTAGAGGAAATGTACAAAGGAGCAAAATTGCCCTAAGATAAAGATTTGGAAAGAACAGAAAAAAACTAGGACACAATAGTAGTTAAAGGGCTAAAGTTGGTAAAGAGTCATTGTATTGGGAAATGGAAAAAGAAATTTTGCAAGGGAATGCAGACAATAACATAAATGAAATTCTCACAGAATAATTACTACCTAAAACGTTCTTTGAAATGTCAGAGGCACTTATTTTTATTGTCACTTAATTCCTTGTAAATTCTGATTTTTTTAATTTTTGGTTTCTATCTGAGTAGAGAGTTGAGTTGTGCCCAGTGCCAGGCCAAGACGTAATAGGCACAAACTGAAAAACAGAAAGTTCCCTCTAAACATCAGGAAATGCTATTTTACTGGAAGGGTGACTGAGCTCTGGGATAAGTTACCCAGAGAAGTTGTTTATTTGGAAATACTCAAAAGCCACCTGGATATGGTCGTGGGCAGCCAACTCTAGGTGTGACCCTTCTTGAGCTTGGGCTTGGGCCAAATGAGCTCCAGAGGTCCCTTCCAACCTCAGCTGTGCTGTGATTCTGCAAAAAAGTCCTTTAATTATAAAAAGGAACATTTTATTGCTATTTGCATATAAAATGCTCAGCCAACATAGTGGATACTTGTAAAAAGATAGATTCACCTCTAGATACTAAAATGAGCTTTCCAACCAAATAAATGTTCAAAACTATTTATTTCACTGATAAATGGGGACAAAAGGGAAGCTTCAGACAATTGTGAATTTGGAGCTTTATGTTCTCTAGCTGCAGAATAGAGGTTTTGCATAGCACTGTTGATTAAACATCTTATTACAGAGGATAATATTCAGAAACAACCTTGCTGGGGCCTTGTTAGCAGCACTGAGTATTCAGTGTTTATGACTCACTGGGATGCTTACTAATGTATTCTTGGGTGAGATCTAAAGCCTTTTGTTTGAGAATTTTTTTTTTTTTTTAAGTAGAAATGCAAAACTAATGGAGAGATTAATTGCCATCCAAATCTGATTATTTGGCAGGGCTTCATGTGTAAATCCATTGGCATCAGTGCTTGGTCTAAAATTATTATGACATTGACACTAAAATGTGAAGCACTGGCATTTTAAAATGACTCACTTTAGGAAGAAGTACTCTTTTAAAATCAGTCTTTCAGTCTGAGCTGCAGGCTGGGAGAATGTTACTGCGTTTGATAAGGGTTATGAAAAAATACTGATTGAAGGTTTACTGAGGGACAGAAATGTTGCAGGCTTGCTAAGTTAGACAAGGTAAAGCCCTTTGGAGAGGACTGTAGAGGAAAAGCCTGTTTTCAAAGACCCAGAATAGTATGTGTGATCCAAGACAGATACAAGCTAATTGGCTGACCTTACTGCATTTTCTATGACGTTTGGCTTGAAAAGCAGAGAAGTAACTTCCAGTCGAAGGAAATTTTGTGTCTGCTTCTTCTGACTTCATTCTGTGACTTGCATTAGTAATTATCAACGTAGCTTGAGCTGAACTACAACTTTTTAATGTGGTGCGGTATTTTTTTTACTCTAGTTACTTTGCATTTTCATTGTTTTGAATGTGAAAGAAGCTGTGGAAGTGCAGTGTTGTTGTATCTTTGGACCTCTAGGTCTAATTTATTTACTTGCATTAATTTGTGCTCCAGTTCCACTCTCCCTGTGATTTCCCTTTATCTTCATATCTGCATCTTATGTTGCTTGGGATAGATGGCTCAGCTGGGAATAAAGCTGAATATTTAATAATTTTTCTCAGAATCACTTAATGACTGGTTGTGATGCTAGTTTCCATAAGGGATCCATTCATATTTTTCTTAGTTTTTTTTCCTTTTTTTGAGAGTATTCAAAGCTTCACATTGTTTCCCTATGTCTAAACCTACATTTTAGTATTTATTTACTTTTTTTTCCTGAATGGCAAAAGTATCTTTTCATTACCTAAAAAAAAAGGCATACCTAATATGAAATGTTATCTTAGCTCCCTGGTATGTGACACAACAGTAATCAAATATATTGTGTTTCATTCTCCATATCAGAGATTTACATAACGCTTGAGTCTTCTGTGACTGTGGAGTTTAATAAAATTTAGATTGCATCTTTGCTTTGATATAGAAGTTATTGTTTTTCAAGGTACTGGATTTTTCTTCTTATATTTCCTCTCCATATAACTGTAACTGATGGATGCAAATCCATCTGCAGTTCAGTTCACTCTCTTGCTGTATGCTACAAGGTAAATTTGATTTTTATGGAGCAACTTGAAATAATACTTTAATAAGAAAGAATGGTTAAATTTATGAAAAGAATATTGCTTTTTGCTGTCTGAGAAACCAGACTTTGCCTTTGTAGATCTCTTTGAAAGAAAGAAAATGCCATGGAAACAGGAGGTCATGTTAGTATTGGGGAAAAAAGAAAGGAACATTGGGTTAAGCAACATCTTGGTTACTATTTAGTTGGCCTATTTGGATTTCGGCATTTATGGGAAAAGGTGCTGTCTACAGTTTTTAAAAGTTAAACCATCCAATTACAGATTCTGTACTAGTTCATAAATGGAAAAGATTCAAAAAGTTAATTGCAAGTGAAACTAGTCAGTTGGGATTCAATTGCTTCAGTCAGTAGTAAAAAAGAAATGTTTCAGGGCAGTCTGACATATGTTTGCTTGGAAAAAAAAAATTGTGATAATAATAATGTCTATTCAGGAGAAGCTATTCAGAACAGGAGCTTTACTTTAGAAGTCGGTAGCAGGCACCATGTAGTTAAATGGTTTGGCTTGCTGGGGAAGCGTATAGGATGCTGTCTCTGGCTGCTGTGCAATGGCAGCAGTGTTTTGAGTGTGGTGAAAGAAATGAGATGGGAGAACACAGCAGAGGAAGAAAGGAGATTAAAGCAGAAGCTCTCACTCTAATAATAATGATATAGAAAGTATCCTGCAAGATGACCCCTGTTCTCTTGGTCCCTCCTCACATTTGATGGTATTGAGAAGTAGAGCAGGAAATAGCCTTTCTTTTTAGCAGATGTCTTCCAGGAATTTCCAGTACTGAGTAAATAGATGTGTTCAAGACTGGGACTGCACGTTTCTTTTTATAGGCAGATACTATTTTTGTTATGATCAGTTTATAGTGCTTTACTTTTTTAGTTCACTGGAGAAAAGCTTGTTTCTCATATGAGCATCTTTTGGTCCTCACATTTTCCATGTCTTGGGAAGCTTCTGCTGAGTTGTTTCAAAAGTTATGGTTTTTTGGGGGTTTTTTTTTAATAATTTTTTTAATTGGTTGGTGACTTGAAGCTGCAGTGACTTCTACTTAGGGGATCAAGCTGTTTGGTTCCTAATAGGCTTAATTTTAGGTGATTTTAATTTTCTTGAAAGATCAGTGATGGGCAGCACTATTCAGTTCTCTCATTATTTGTAGAACTCTGCTTTTGAATGTTCTTTTCTAGGAGTCGAGTAGGAAACAAATAAGCAACTCTGGTTTTTTTGCAGACATTAGAGAAATTGTTGAAAAGAAGAAGAGAGATTAAAGCTGCAAAAGTCAATAAGCTTATGTGATCTGGAGAAAGAATGTAGATGTACTCTGCAGGTTGTCATTTACATAAAAAAATTACTTTGGTACTAGTACTATTAGTATGTCAGTGCAAGCAATGATGATGAGTTCTTTTAATCCTCATGTCAGCGTTTACATCATGAGTTACAAGAATGAAACTCTTCAAAACTGTAAAAACCCAAAGAAACAGAGGACAGTTCATCATCAAATTTGGCCACCAGTAGATCACAAACTGTAATACCAGGTTCATTGCAGAATTCAGTAACTTGGAAATTGATCACACCAGTTGTATCAGATAAAAATTTTCTCTTGCAGTTAAAAAATGTCTGCTCCTTTTGTCGCAGATGTTGTAAGTTTCCATTTCATTGAGAAAATGAAAATTGTGAGTCCTTGCGGTATTTTTTTCTTACCTCTAAGTAAATATCTAGTGGCAACATCATCGATAATCTGTAATTGCTTCAAAGTACTACTGAAATGCTAACCTGCTCACATGTAGCTGTCAGGAGAAATGCAGAGGGCTACTTGATGCAGGTTTATTGGTAGTAGTTAATGGGACCCGAAGGCGGTCTGCTTGTAACTGTGCAGAGAGATAACCAGACGCTCCATTCCCAGTGTTGTCTTCCTCGTACTGTGAGAAGTCTTTTAAAGTGTCTGTTATTGTTCTAATGAAGGACTGCAGATATTTCACAAAATCAATTATTTCAGTCTTTTCCTCTGGACAAAGGGAAATTGAAGTAGTGTTTCATGTGATTGCTGAATTGCTACCAAAAGTGCCCCAAAATCAATCCTTTGTATGAGAAGATGTCTCAACACATGCTGCCTTTTTCAACTTGTATATGGACTGTGGAGAGATCAAAACAAGTGCAATGCAAGTTAATTACACCTTTTAAACACAGTGGGAAAATCACCTAAATTATCTGAAGTTTGTAGAAAATTAATGCATTTGGGTTGGGTTATGAAAAAGAAAAAACCTGTCTGCATAACAACTGTTCTTGGAAGTATATGTTTATGTGAATCTGTTGGTTTGTTCTATATGTTGCCTATTTTTTTCCTTAGAACAGGTATAGAGATTGTCACCTACGATATTTTTAGGCTTTAGGGCACTTTCTAAAGGAAGAAAGTAAATTATTAAATCTAAACACAGAACTCATTTGTGAGGAGCTTGGTGAAAATCTGTCTAGTGCTGGTCATCTTCCTTGGACTTGATTTCTATTCTGCCTTTAGGGGAACACTACTACCATGCATTTTAATAGTGTAAAGTAAGTTATTAATTTTGGAGTGTTAACTTGATAGTATTTCTGTGCATTTCTATTGCTATCTCTTATGGATTGGTTGTAGTTCTTTTTTCTTTCTCAATCTAGCAATAGGCTGGGGATTACTTCAGAACCTGTCACTACTGGTTCATATTCAAGCAGATGAATGACAGCCAAGCTGAATGCTGGGCTGAGAGTGCAGCTCTGTAGCAGTTCCAGCTCCTGCAGTCCTGGGCAGGCAGACTGAGAAAAAGAGCCAAATTTTCCTCTCAGGAAAACTGCAGCCACATCAGTGAAGCCACTTGGACTGAAGGCTGCTAAATAGTTCTGTAAATCAGGTTAACTACCTGTGTCTCCTTTTGGGATATGCTAAACTGGCAACTTCTGCACAGTCTGTACAGTGACAGTTGCCATGGATTGAAAGAATTACATAATTTTTTTTCTACCCTTCTTGTCATACAATGCCCTAGCAAGACACAAGAATTGACTTCAGAAGCACAGGAAGTATGTCAGCCGTCCAGATGCTCAATAAAAACAATTAAAATTCTCTTTTGATTAATAGAATCAGTCATGGTTTTAGCTTCACAAGAAATAATGTATTTGTGAAAAGATGCATAGCCTTAAAAATTATTGTGTTGTAATAATTGTTGTATATTAGGACTTTTTTCAGGAGGATGTGCTAGTAATAAAAGAAACTGCTATATTTTTATGTAATCTCTTACTGCTTACAGTGTATTAATGACAGATGGCAGTTGTCACCGATTATATTACTACAGAAGAAGCAGCTCTGGAATGAGCTTCTTTTTTTGAGTCTTGGTTATCTTCTATTCTGAGAGGAAAGTCCAATGCCCAAATAGTTGGGTGTATTGAAGTTGAAAGCATTTGTGCTGGTAAGCCAGCTTCTCACTCATTAAATGCTTTCATTTTACCTAAAATAGGATTGTACTAGGCTGTTGCTTGGCATGTCGCACCTGTTCTAGTGTTGAAATGAGTGGGTACAATATATTTTAAAAAGTGTGAAGGAACAGTATGGCAGATGAAACACTGAGTGCCCAAATGTCGCAAAATTCCTGAATTAAATTTGACTGTGACACAAGTTTCTACTTTGTGTACAGGCTTCATGAACAGGTCTTTAACTACACAACCATATAGTGGGATTTCCTCTCTTTCTTACAGCAGAATACCTAGCCTGCTTGCATTTACTGTGGAAGCCTCCAAAACCAGCTTGGCACCATCACTTGTTATAATAGTTGGTGCTCAAAAGTAAATAGACTTCAAAAAGCCTATGGAGGAAAAGTACCAAACTATGTTAAATGTTTGTCACTGCCAGTTGCCTGTGATAGTACGGGATCCCTGGAAAACTGTTTAAAAATAAATGTTTAAATCCCCCACTGGCATGCAGTAAGAGGCTTGTTGACAAGGTTTAAAATTAGGAGAGCTGTAGCACATAACCACAAAAATTTATGTCAGGAGTTTTGCAGCTCTAAAAACTGTGTCCATTTCACATATCAGACTGAAAAGTGCTGAAAAATACAAAACCAATTGTGTTTCTACTCTTTATTATACTTAGAGAAACAAAAGTTTCAAAAGTGTAAGTACAGGCTGATGACGAAGAACCAGCCTGAGTAGGTGTTGAAGTATTAGAATTGCATTGTTAGTAATTGACTATAATAATAATTTCATAATGATAATAAAAATATGGCAATGTATAATAATATATTGTAAGATATCACTTATGCATAATATAATATATAATGGAATAATATACTCTATGCACTGTACAATATATATTATGTAATTATAACATAATAATGATGATGATAATAATAATATAGGCCAAGAATAAGCTTTGATCTCAGTTGACCTTGCTTTGAAGATACTTGCAGTGATCTCTTTTCTGGAGCCAGTTCCTGGGCTGGGGCTGCATTCCCTAAATGCTGCAGTATTTGTACAGGTTTCACTACAAGAGAGAGATGATCTTAAGGGGCGAGAAGGCAGCTGCGCTCTTACCAGCTTTTCTGCACCAGACCTAGTACTTGTTAGCTCTGGGGAGGGTCAGATGAGCTGCCTGAGCCCCACAAAATTAATTTTGTGGAGGAATTAGTGCCATTTTGTCTTTTCCTGAGGTTGCTGTCCATTTTACTTATTTGCATCGTTGTGTGTATGAGCTGTTCACTGATTCTGTCTTTGGGTTGGGCTTAGCATTTTGTGGGCTCATCAGTCTTGTGCACTGCAAAGATTAACCTTTAAAGCTCATCATATGGATTTTATGGGGCAATGATTGGTTTTAACATGGCCTTGTGTTTAGTTCTGAATGCCATTTGAGGAGAAAAGAGAAACACAAAGCCATGATATATTTTAGGGGGAGGTAGGAAAGGAACTGAAGGAAGGCTGTCTGTGGAAAGCAGTTTTATAGGAGTTGGGATCTTGGTTGCTCTGGCTGTTCAGGGTAAAAGAAATAATGAACCTATGTTGCTGCAGCCTAGAAAATTAAGACTGCAAGGATTAAAAATGCAAGAGCAGTTACCCAGTAAACGAAATTGCCAAGGGAGATAGTAGAATTGTTAATTTAAGCCCATGCAATCATAGGATAGATGAGGCTCCCATCCATTAGAGTTGTCTTAGGACCAGTGTCATTGTTTCTGAGATGTGGCAGCAAAACAGCTGGCTGAGGAGCTCTCCTAAAATTAAAATAAGAAACACATTAGGTATCAGCTATTTGATGGCTGTGGTAAACATAAAGTTCAGAATAAGCTTCTGTTGATTTCGGTGGTCTCATCTGAGCTGCATCTTTAGTGTCAGCTCAGCCGAGCAGGTCTGGTTTATGGAGAGATGGAAAGGCTTTGCTTTTTCCAGTTTGAATCTTAGTGGTTTTGGGGTTAGAAGAGACGTTTTCTCAGTCATTTCCATGCAGTGAATTGTTTTCTGCTCTTTTAATTCATTTCTGGGTTTATGTGTAGATAAAAGGTTTGGGTTCATTTAGGCACCTTGAAAGGTTGCTCCTTTATGGCCAAGAAGGCTTCTCCCCATGTGAGTGACCATGAGTTGTCAGCATTATCTATAAAAGCTTGCTGAGGAGGATGACAGTCTTTCAGTAAGCAGTAACTGGTGGTTTTTGCACCAGCTCCAACTGTACAGTCTTTGGTAAGGGACTGTTTTGTTCTGACACTTAATCTTTTTCTAGTTTGATTTTCCCTTTATCAGGCATGGGTAATATTAATTGTCTTGTTACACCCTTTTGTTCATGTATAGATTTTAAACTTTTGGGACACTTTATTGTAGAGTATTTGCACAAAATCTAGCACTGTGGGATCCTTGTCTTAGCTGAAGCCTTAGAGCACTATCATAAGTAGTGGCAGAAAAATAAGCTCCATTCCCTATTTATAAACCTCACAGTAAGTAAGAGAGCTCTTTAGGTTGGTACTTAGTGTAAGTCCCCACAGACTGCTGAGGGCTTTAATGAGGAAGTTGTTATCATATGAACTCAACAGAACAAAAGTTGAATTTATTAGGGAGTTAGTTTTTCAACCATTTATTCCCAGTGCAAGCCCTCATTAAGATGAAAGTCATGTTTAGAATGTGCACAATTAATTTAGGAGAATCTACAAAAATCTTTTAAATACTTGGAGCCATACAGCCTGACATTAAGGAGAGAATCCCCCAAACATGAAAAGTCCTGGAGTTAAATTTCATGTATTTGGTGTTCTTCTAAGCTCAGAAATTTGAAATGTATGAACTACTTGTCCGTTGTGATGTGCTTTAGTGGTCAGGAAGTTGTGTCTCTGAATAATAGTGTTGTATTCCAGTTCAGATCAGTCTGACTAATTAAAACATGTAGAAATCTGTATTTTCTATCAGTTTTTTCCCCCCAAGTTTAAAGCCAGAGAACAAAAAGAAAGCCTTACATGTTGATTAGCAAAGCCTTTCTATGTGGCATTTTTTCTTCCCTGTGAAGGATGGTGATTGTTTTGAAAGAAAGGGACTGTCATCTTTCCTAAAGCTAGATTGCATCACTGTTCCTTCAGGTGCACTGGGATGTGGCCATCCCTCTGCAGTGTGGTTCTTAACGGAATTTTCTGCTACAGAGCAAAAGTCATCAGTCCCTCTTAATTTAGAAAGAGTGGGGGAAGATGACATAGCCATTAATCCTTAAATAGATAAATAGGCAGAATTTTTGAATGATGCATGAGATTTCAGGAAGCTTTTAGAGTATGTGAGACATTCTTACACTGAGATCCCTTGGGATACAGGAATGATTTAAAGCAAGATTTTCAGCATTTTCGTAACCTATTCTTAATGTGATTTATGTCTAGACTTACCTCTGAGTTCTGCATTTTGTGCAAGTGTTGCACTTGCAGATATTGCTATATATGGTATTATTCATATGTATCTGTGATTGGATTTTTGGTTTACTTGGAAAGCCTCACAATGTATGAAAATGATAGTTGATATTTCTGCAATATCAGGAAGATCAAAACTAGAAATTTGTTTTTTAAGATAGATATAAATGCTCTCTCCCCTTCCCCAACTGTGTTGTTATACACAAATCTTGAAATACTATTTTTAGTGCCTTCTGAAACAAAACATGTTAGTAAATACTTCATTTTCCGATTATTAGCCCATTTTACATCTCAGTTCATAAATATGCAATTCAAATTTTGTCTTATTTCATTACAAGCCTCATTTCTTACTTTTAAAGGCACAGTCTCCAACTGAGCTAAAATATAAGTTGTCTGGTGGATAAAATCTGTTAGGAAAGCACCTGGGCAGACCTTCAATATATCTACTTATTTGAAAGACAGAGATAATCTGCTGCAGAAATAAAAATAGCATCTGAATTATCCAGAGTCAGAGAATGAAGCTACTGGATTAGAATACTGCTCATTTGTATGCAAATGTACTGTCTTTGTTCCTGAATTTGGTCCTTAAGATCTGTTAATATGGAAGAGTAAGGGATGAAAACCATTCTTGAAATTGATCCAGACAGATGCACACAGGTTAGTGCTGTGTGGCTAAATCATGATGTACATGGTGGGGATTATCTAAAAAAAAAATCTATACTTGAAAAAGCCAAGCTGAATGCTTGGGGAAAGCAAAGCAGTGCATCTACAATTGCTTAGGCTAGTGATCCTCTATGACTTTAATAATATAAAGATTTATATTTGCTAGAAAGTTTCAGTGCCTAGAAAATCAAGTGGTAGATGCCTGCATTTTAGCAACTATACGTTGCTGTTTGCCTGTGAATAAACATTACTCAAATGAATGGAAATATTTTGTGGAGGGATTGTTTTCGGGTTTTTTTTTTTTTCTAACTTGGATACGGGGTTTTTTTCTGCAGAAAACTGAGGGGGAAAAAGCAGGGGGGGGAAAAAGAAAGGAAAAGAGATCCTCTTAGAGACTAAGATTTCAGCCAAACTTGCAAATAGTTATTTGCATATTTGAATCTTGTGGTAGCTCTATGGTTGAGCTCAGGTACCTGCAGCTTAGGCTCTCTCAAGTGAGTCCCAACGCCATACACTTCCAGGCCATACTCAGGTTGTCATTTAGAAACTTGGTGTCATGGAAATGTACCTGAGTTAGTCTACGCATCTGGCTGTGTGGGCTTTACATGGCATTCTGTCCATACCTAAAATTATATTGACTCAGGTCTGCTTTCATGGTTGCTCATCATGTCATGAAAGAACAGTTATGAATGAATTTTTCTGTATCAGGAAAAAATCAGGAAACAAAAATGAAGAAAACCAGAAATGCTTATTTGGAAAAAAAAGCATGGACATGAAATCAAGAAATTGAGAAGTAATGTTAGAATTAAGGCTGTTAGTCTTCCTCAGATATTTTTCTTCATATGTGTTATGTTGTCTGCTTGCAGAGATAGTGCATTTCATATGTTTTGTTCTTTGGGTCCTTTGCTGTCACCAGGACACACTGTGAGTGGTGCAGGCAAAGAGAGAAGAGTCGATAGCTCACAGCTTCGGGCTCTGATGGGTGCAGTGAGGTGCCTCCGGGCACTTTGTGCCCTGTTGGACCAGAAAAGCTTCAGTGCCTGTGGGCACAGCAGCCAGGAGAAGGTACGCACGCACGCAGCCCTGCTCTTCCAAAGGCAGGCTTTTCCACAACCAGGAAATGTTACATTCTTTCATTTGGCAATTTTTTTCCCCCTGAAATTATGTAACTTTTATGAGTTGGATCTAATGTTCTTAAATGAGATGTTGAGAGAGAGATTATTTGCAATAAGTTTTGGATGCATTGGACTCTTGTCTCACAACACAGAGTACTAAAAATACATAATTAGGCAAGTGACAAGAACTTTCAGAGAGTTGGCATTTCCTAATATTTGCATTATTATATGTTAACTTAAACTTGCAATCAACCTTTTTTTTTTGCTTAACCACATTTAATCTGTCTAATTAATAAAATTTTTTATAGCTTCCCATGCAGTAGTCAGTCTCTGGACATGCTTTTTTGCTTAGCCCTCATATTTTGCTGATCTCTTTAAGTTACATGGTTATTGGTCTATAGCACTTGGTATAAAATTGAGACAGGTCATCTGAAAATAATTGTCTTGAAGGAAGAAAGCATGCTATATTTGGTTTTTTTGGCTGGTGCACTTCACAGTCCGTTATCTCTTCCATTTGCGTGACTTGTTTCCCACTTAATTTTATCTTTTACCTCCTGGCAAATAGCAATATGCCTCGGCACAATGATGAGCAGCAGCAAAGGTAAAAACAAATATATTTATATTCTTCCCTGCCTTCCAAATTTAGAACTGAAAGTAGAAACTAGTTAATGTCTGCTGTTCAGAAGGGTAACAAATAAACGTGGTTTGGGGAAAAGACTGGATATAAGTCAACATTTTTCTATATTATGGTTTTCTGTAGTATGGAAAGATTTTTGTGAAATAATTTAGGAGTGATGCTGACAATAAAAAGATAAGCAGGAGGATAATTAGCTCTGGAAACAATGTGTAGATTTCATTTCACTGAAACTTCAGAGGCTCAACACTGAAATATGCTGAACTGTTTGCAGGATGAAATACGTGACCCATAAAAAGCAGCATAGTGCATGCAGAGTATTTGGAGTCCATCAAGGCTTGGAATAACATCTTTAATGCACATATCCACCTACTGCTGTTCAGTAATTCTGCCATCAGTGCCTACTGTTCCTCCTCACTATTAAGTTAGCCCTCTCAGTACTGCAGCACAGTCCTGTGTTTCCGTTGTCACTTGGGTGATCAGATGCTGCATGGAGGCAGCAGAGTGTCCATTCTTGCAGCTACTCAAAACCTGACTGGCCACAGCTCTGAGCTGGAGCAGGGGAGCTGACCCTACTCTGAACAGGGACAAGGTCATCTCCAGACATCCCTTCCCACCTCAGTTCTGTGGTGAGGTAGCAGAGAGGGATAGCTTTTAATAAAAAGTGCTGAAATTGTTGGGTTATGCACAGACTGACTGCAAGGAGAGCTGGGGTTGTGTAAGGGCCATTTAGGAAATGTTGGCAGATCATGGCCATGTGTTTTTTAAATGTCTCCAGAATATCTGTAGAAATAGAAATGCTAGTGAGTAATCAAAAAGCACGATGAGTAGCCTCAAACTAGCTAGAGAATGGGTGTGAGAAAAATGTTACCAATAATAATGATCGGCTTAGGTACAAACCCGATGTAATAGAGGGGTTGATCATGTAAGTTAGCAGAAGCTTAAAGGTTTTGAAATTGAAGAATTGGTGCCAGAGTGTCCATGGCTGGAATTTTTCACATACCAATCAGTGGTTTCATTCAAGTGAAAGGTGATCAAAATTGGTTTTTATAGCGTTGCCTTAACGACCAAATGTTGAGGTGTTTTTTAGTTCTTTTTCTTTCCTTTTCTTTCCTTTCTGGAAAGCCTGAGAGGCAGGATGGCAGCAGAAGCAGTACCTTTTAGCTGGTACCTTATGTTCCCCTGGCAGCCACATTTGGGCAGCAGAGTGATGGAGTCTCTGCAGGGCCACCGAGGGTCGAGGCTTGCTGGCCACAAAGATGGATGGGGACACAAGCTGGGCCAGGACTGTCTTCAGCACAACTTCTCCCCTCCCTCTGGAGTGCCGTGAAGTCATGGGGCATGAAGTTGTATTTTCTTTCAGGTTATTTCTTGACCAGGGGTGCACTGGCCTTTGAGGTTAGAACAGACCATTGTAAACATTCATATCAAGAAGTCATAGCTTCTACACTCTAGGCATTGGGGCATCTTTCAGTTATTGTATTAATGAGCTTAGACATGGATTATCTATTTTTAGGAGCTTGATAGATTGTCTGTAGTTTAGCCTGGTAATTATCATCACTGTTACACATCTCCTCCTAATGATTTTCTTGCCAGAATTTAACTTGTGATGGATCTTTGCTAGTGTTTGTGGATGTTGAAATAAAAAGCTCGAAGACAAACTATGGCAAAATAAAACATACATTTAGAATTAAGTAATGGGTTAGAAAATTTTTTCAGGAAAATTAAGTGGTAAGCCTTTAGTATTTTTATTCTTGATGGTGTAATTCGAAGGCCTGATGAAGAGACGTAGTTGAGAGTGTTGATGACAATCATGACTGTGAGACAGGATATGGTCTCCTGTACAGCGATGCCAATTTACTGGCTGGTTTCTGGCAAAAAGCAGGCTCCTCTCCTGCCCCCAATTATTTTCTCTCTTTTAAAAATTGCTTTATTTATTTTTCACTCTCCTGCCAGCTTAGCCTGTGAAGTAGGGGTTATGTGAGTGCTAGGAAAAGAGGCAGGACAGGAGCAGTTCCTTTCTGGAGCAGCCTTCAGTTAGATGGGCTCAGCAGTGTCATTCAGGTCTGTGGGGCCATAATGAACCCTGGGAACTAAGGATCTGGCTGGGAACAGCATAGTTTCATCTTGTAGCAAAGGTGTGGAAAATCTGTATCTTCTGAGGTTTGCATTCAGATTTAGGTGCTTTGGCTTTAAAGTATTAAATTGAGAATGTGGAATATTACTGTATTAGGGCATTGCTGTGGGAGTACCATGTTAGTGTGGAACATGTGGAGCTTCAGAGACACTGAAGTCACAGGACTGACATGGGCATGCACACAATTTGATAAGACCTCCTGAATAATACATGTGATGGGTACAGGATACACTCACTGGTGTTGTGTGACTGACATAGACGTGAGGAGAGGAAAAAAGGTTAGGGCAGCACAACATCAGATAAGTGCTTCTGCCTCTTTGGCTTCCTGATCTTACATATCAGGAAAGAAGGAGGAAAGGGGATGGTGCTTTGTCATCTTGTCTCACAAAATGGTTAAAATTACAGTATACTTCTACAGACACATGTACATTAGGGAATTTAGTAACACCGTCATGTTAAAGGCTGCCCTGTAACTAGGCTTTTTCTGAGGAAGTTATTGACCTGAGTTGGACCTTACTTTTGAAAACAGTGTAGGAGAGAAGAAAGCAGATTATTGCTATTTTTTTTGTGTATATCCTGAAGTATTCCATATTTAAGAAAATTCTTAGAGATACATAATCCTGTTTGTGCTTCCTTTGCTTATTGATTGCTCTGGAGAACCAGGTCATCTGTGCTCTTTCAGACTTTCATGAAAAGCAGAAATTGCGTGAAACATTTAACAAAAAAGGATTTTTTTTCTGGAATATTGTCCAGCCTGTATTTGACTGTAGCCTATCAGAAATAAATAATGAAGAATTTTATACACTGAAGGAAAAAATATCTCCCCCTTTTAGATCTTTTAAGTGTGTGATGTTCATATATGAGTATATCTTTTATAGTGGCATAGAAGGCTTGGCAGTTCTGATATAAAAATGCATGTGATATTTTGACAATGAACACTACCACCTTGTCCCCCCAAGAAAAGCCAAAATCAAACCCCTTCATATTCGTATGCATGAAGGTGAAACATGTAGTTGTGTGTATGCTTATAATGGGGCAGAGTGGCCATAGTGGTTTCCTTTGTATCTGATTATATTTCTGAAAAAAGTTCTTCCACTCCAACCCCAATATTTGAATGGAATAAAGCCTCATTCCTCTGAGTTTACTCAAGTCTGTAACTCTACAGAATCACAGAACAATTGAGTTTCAAGGGACCTCTGGAGATTCTCTAGTCCAACCCCAGTGCTCAAAGCAGTGTCAGCTGGGGCAGGCCAGTGCTGTGTCTGGTCACATTTTGAGCATCTCCAAGAATTGTGACTCTGCAACTTCCTTGAGTCCAAATAGCACAGTGTATTGTACAAAACATTGAATGTGGGACAGGAAGTGAGATGAAGAGCCAAGTTTTATGATCCACACTCCATGGAAGCATTTAAGCATGTACTTCTTGCTGCTGTAAACACAGTTTATGTTTGGGTGTAAGTACAGTACTGAGCTAGAGTCATTAGGAATGTTTATTTACATTTAATGGTGCTTTTGTTACTCGATTAAATCACAGAAATCAGATGGACAATTGCTGCCTTTATTCATGCCCTGTTATCTTCCTAATGTCAAAGGGCTACAGTTGGCACCTGGGTACAACCATGTAACTCTGTGGGCTTTGGTCAGTTTTATTACTAGTGACTAGGAATATGTTTTCATTTTTAGTACTCTAATACTGCATAGAACTGTAGGAATTTTTAATGTTTGCACATGTACAGGTGTAGTACAGGTGTAATTTATTTATAATGTGTTCAGTAATATTTTTTTATGTCATAAACCCTTTACATAAAGCCTTTGAAAAAGTATTAAGGCTGCATCAGGCCTGTGCAATAATCTTGTCATCCTTAAATTATTTTTCTGAAGCACTGCCTCTCAAGCTGTCATGTGGGATACTTTAATCTCTTTTGCTGATGGCATTCACTGTGTCCGCTTCCAGGGCAGCCACAGGCAGACCTCTTTAGGAAAACAGATGAAGCAGTTTATATATAGCATTCCATTTATTCCTAATGAAATCAAATGGCCTTGTGGCCAGGACTTGGGTTAAAAAGAGCAGTTTATTGAGAACCTCTAAATAGGATAAAAAGAGTAACAAATGGTGCTGTATTCCTTGGCTAGTTGCCTTTTCAAAATGACATGGAAAATTTCCCTCTTACATGGAAAGAATTCACCACACCCTGTTTATGTAGAGGTGATTCAGTACTTCCTTGAAGATTTTATGAATAGTAAAAAAAAAAAAAAAAGAAAGATATACGCCCTGTGGCATTAGATGTCAGAACTGGGACACCAGAGTAACTAACATGTAATATTTATGTGTCCCTTCCTAAGCAGATATGTCTGACTGGATGTTATTTTTAATTGAGATGAAAGGACAATTTAAAAAAAAAAAACAACACTGCACTTCCATTGCAATTATGAATTTGGAGGGTAAACTTGAGACTTGTTTGTATAACTGCAGGGCCACAAAGACCTACTGACCATGATTCCTCATGGGCAGAGCTCTAAGTGGAAAGTGTGTTTCATCTGTCAGTGCCTGCACAGTGCCCAGGTGTGTAAGATAGACACATTTACACAAATACTGCTGTCGTTATGCTGCACAGACCAACTACAAACGGTGCTTGTCTGGGGACAGACATTTTGGGTTAGGATTGCCCCTAGGTCATTAGCTGGAAGAGATGCTGAAGGTACCTCAGTGTTTCTTGGCAGAATGATGCATGAAATTCAAACCTATGAAGTCATCATCTATTCACCTCATGGACTCTACTTTTTATCTTGATAATACAGGGTCTAAGTTTGTTTCTTGTAACTGTAATATTGGCGCTCCAACTGAATTTTCTGCTTGAAAACTTACTTCTTCTAATAGGCTTCTATTATAATAGAAGTCTTTAGAGTTCAGTTAGTTCTGTAATATGGCTTCATGGATAAAAATGATAAAAAAGCCTCTGATACAGAGAAATTTCACATCTCTGTAAATGTTTATGCTGATTTCAGCTGGGGTAGAGTTAACTTTCTTCACAGAACCCTAGTATGGGGCTATGTTTTGGATTTGTGTTGAACAGACTTGATAATATAGAGATATTTTTGTTGTTACAGAACAGGGCTTACACAGAGCCAAGACCTTTTCTGCTTTTCCTATTGCCACAGTAGCAAGGAGGTTGGGGTTGCATGGGAGTTTGTGAGGGGACACTACTGGAACATATGACCCAGACTGACCAAAGGAATATATATTCCAGACCATATGACATCATGCTCAGTATAGAGTGCGGGTAAGAAGAAGGAAAGAGGGGATGTTTGAAGTGATGGTGTTTGTCTTCCCAAGTCACCGTTATGCGTGATGGGGCCCTGCTCTGCTGGAGGCAGGTGAATGCTTCCCCATGGGAAGTAGTGAATCCTTGTTTCGCTTTACCTGCGCGTGTGGTTTTTGCTTTCCCTATTAAATTATTTTGATCTTAACCCACAAGTTTTCTACCTTTTACCCTTCCAGTTCTCCCCCTGATCCCGCTAGCAGGGGAGTGCGCAAGTGGCTGCCTGGGGCTTGGTGGCTGGCTGGGGTTAAACCATGACATTTATGGTTTATATGTAACCATGATGTTGTATTCTGTTTTGTGTGTTTATTGTCTGTCATTCTTCCACTTTGCACCTGCCTGTATGCATTTAAACTAATTTCCCATATAGGAATGCCTTTTCCCTGGATGCATTTCTTTGCACATACTCTCCAAGTTACCATGGGTTTTCCACCTGTTTCTTCACTCTTTTAATCTCTTTTGATTTTTACTACTTGGACTCTTAGATAATGTTAATCCTCAAGGGCCAGTTGATTAAGACAGTTGACTCAGATTTCAGTCAGGCTTGAGAGAGCACGTTGCATGAATGTGTGCCTAACTGTAACAAGCCTGTAAAAGAAAATTATATGAACTTCAGAATCTTTACAATTGAAGTGGTGGTTATTATTTGAAAGCCACATTTTTCAAATCCTAAGAAAAATATGTATTTTTTAGAGTGCTTGAATATGCAAAATCTGGATCTGAAGGTAACTTTTCATTGACCCAGCTGAGTGTTTTGGCAGTTAGTGGAAGAAAGGAGTATATAGCAAACTGATCTTTATTAGCTATCATGGACAATCCACTTATTTTAATGATGTAATATCAGAATTTACTGAATGGAAAAAAAATTTAAATGCAGAGATTTTATTTGATTTCAATAATATCTATCTTTTAAATTTGATACAGTTTTGGGCTAACTTAGGTTTGAACACAAACTCCTCCTAGCCTTTAACAGCCAAAGGCAGAAGTGGCTTTGGTTTCAAGAAGGAAGCAAAAGTAAGGGGAACAGTAGAGCTCTTCTTTCAGCCGCAAGACACTGCTCTTCCACTTGTTCTCAGCTCTTCAACCTCACTTTTCCAATGGTATTGCAGGTAGTGTTTCTGAGATTTCATGTTCAGGATTTCTTTTAAAAAGTGAAGGAGACCAACTGCAGAGAGTAAAGCCTGCCCTGTAGCCAGATGTAAGCTCAATATGTTCAACCCTTTCGTAGTCTGTAAAGCTTTAGTTCTCTTTCATATATTGTTTTTCTTTGCCAACTCAGGAAGCCAGATATCAATATGAACATTACACTCTGTCATGTAGAAGGTACAGATAAATACACCCACCAACCTGCAGAGAGGTGGCTGGAGCCTAAGGATGATTACTTTGGAATAATGGAATAAGACATTCCAGTGAAAACAAAAGGACTGCAGTTTTTATTTGTTCTTACTTTTCTTCCTAAACTTCCTAAAAGTGTGTTTGTCAGCAGCTGATTCCAGAGAGTTTTATGGCTCTGAGGTTGTGTTCCTGGGCTGTGCTCAGCAGAGACCTCCACGTCCACATCCCACCATGTGGTTTGTGCCCCGTCGGTCACTTGGCCAGAGCCTGGCAGAGGCACTGCCATCCATCTGCTCCATTTATCAGCTTTGACTGCAGTTGCTATTTTGGAGCTTTCAAATAGGCAGAGATAACAAAAAGAAATTATTTTGTAGTTAATCATATGGTGCTGAAGAGCAAGTAAACCACTGAAATCATTGCAAGAATAAAAAAGTAGAGAAAGGAGAAGCAGGAGTACAGAGGTGGGAGAGACATACACCGATAAAAGAGATGAAGTGTCACAGACATTAAATAGATGAATAAAGGTGAGGAAAATACACATGCTGTAGTAACTTGAATTTTAAATTAATATCAGTTTATATTGTAATGTCAGGATTATACTTTACAGCTGGAACAATAACTCTGTTGTAAATCCAGATTAATCTGTTTGGTCTTCAAGAAATGGACTGAGGAATGACTCTTCCTCAGAATTTATGTGCTGTTATTGTTAGTATAAGGATGCATTGCCTGTTACACTCTCTGGAAATGAAGGTGTTTTCCCAAGTGTCTTGAATGCCATATTTACATTTCTAGCCATGATTGCCAGGGAGGAGGTTTGCACTGGCCCATGCTTTGAGCCACCTTCCTGGAATACCCTGGAAAATATGTTGAAATATTGGTCTGCTACCTCCCTTCCCAGGCACTCCTTTAACTTGCCTTATAATTCACATGAAGTCAGGTTAAGGTAAAAACAAATGTGGTTCTATTTATAAAGTTTTCTTTATACTATACAATGTATAATGTATCCCATAGACACAAAAAAGAAAACCAAACAATTATCTGCCTGTTAGGTTAAATCAGGATATTCCTCCTAGCCTTTATGAGTAGCTCACAGCTTGCTAGAAATTGATCTCCCCATGGCCGAGGAGAGGTTTTACAAGGAAATCTCTGCTCTTAGATACAGAGGTGGAAGAGGGTAAAGGATAAATATAAACTGCTAGACCCCAGCCATTTTTTGGTGTTTACTGGGGTTTCATTTGTAGTTGAATCTTCTTTTCCTTCTCTCTCATTCTTACACTTGTGTAAGAATTACTGATCCGTAATTCATTCAGTTATAAATGTCATCTGATCTGTTAGATAGGGTCACTTCTTTGAAATACAAGGATCTCTTTGGCTAGATTTCCTGTAAGGCACTAGGCTGCCTTTTTGGTAGGTGATTTTTTCTGCTTGATTAAACTGTTACTAAAATGTTAATTCAGTGATGAGGAAAACTGTAGTTCTCATCTGCTAAGGAAACAGAAAAATCTCTATACAGTGCCTTTTCATGCTCTAGACCTCATGAGCATTCAGTTCAGCACCTTCATACAGTTACATAAACCAAGACTGAAGTATGTGTTACTGAGTCTTTAATTAATCTACATGTGATTCTCTGTAGACCACTCTGGGGTAAAAAAAGGGTTTGAGA